>JACEEZ010001661.1:273814-351314 GCA_016584305.1 Chionoecetes opilio
GGGAAAGCAACATTCTAGAGAGGGTTGTTAGGAACATAGTAGGACTGGAAGTAAGGAAGGAAGGAGTTGGAGGAGAAAGACAAAGGAACATTAATGAGGGTAGGCTAGGAGGCTGACAGGCAGGATCATTAACGGGGGTAGTAGGACAATTAACAAATATGAAGTAGTTAGGAGTCTTTGGAAAGGAAGGGCAGTGCCATATTGCTTGTATGGGTCTGAGATAACCTATTATCGGGAGGGAGAGATTACTAAGTGTGTCGGCTGTCACTAGGAAGTTCCCGTGGTGTAACGGGAAGCACAGCCGCCCGGTATGCGGAAGGTCCCGGGTTCGATTCCCGAGCGGTGCATCCTTTATTGGTGAGACCTACATGGCGCAGTGAGTAGGATCGAGGTAAGCCACACATTACCGGAATGGCCCGGGGTGGTCAGTTGAGCTTTGGGGGGAGATGGCTTGGGTTCTCACCACAGGAGCGACCGTGTGTCCGGAGCCTTCCGCCGGCAAATGGAAGGTCCCGGGTTCGATTCCCGAGCGGTGCATCCTTTATTGGTGAGACCTACATGGCGCAGTGAGTAGGATCGAGGTAAGCCATACACATTCCCCGGACTGGCCCTGGGGGGGCTTTAGGGGGGAGATGTGTGGGAATTGTCACCGGGAGACGACCGTACGTAGTGTAACGGTAGCACTTCCGCCCGGCAAATGGAAGGTCTCGGGTTCGATCCCCGAGCGTGCTGTAGCTTCTGTAGAGGAACAAGGCAAACTATGGACCACTTGATACTAGAGTGTGGCAGATAGGAGCAGGAGAGGAGGAGGCTGATACAGTCCCTATTAGGAGTGATAGGAGACGGTGAATGGGATGGGAGGATACAGGAGGTGGATGGGGGAGTCCTTACTGTGCTAGGACTGTGTGGGAGTCATGACGAGAGAAGGAAAATAGTAGAAATAACTCCGGTGTTTTGAAGGCAGGCTTGGGAGAAAAGCTTGCGTGGGAATGTAGAAGACGTGTAGGAGGGGAGTTGCTAGGAGGGCCTTATGTCTGTGTCTATACTGCCCTGCTGTGCCCGTCTCTCCCCACAGGTGGCGGGGAAAGAAACGGCTACAGAGGGGCAAAGAAGGAAGATAAGTGTCAAGTTCGACCCCGAGCTTGACAGACGACCTACAGAGCGCTAGGAAGCAGAAAAGGTCACAAGAAGAAGAAGAAGAAGTCAGGCTAAGGCAGCGTGCATTGTTTGTGGCGTGCAGGCCGTGGCGGTGTTGTAGGCCTAGCTGGTGTTTGGCTGTGGTGGTGTGGGTGTCAGGTAAGCAGCAGTGTGGGGGTATAAGTGTGTGCAGGGAGAGAGCAAGGAGTGTGTGTGTGTGTGTGTGTGTGTGTGTGCAGGCTTGTGGGTTGCCTGCGTTGGGTACAATCGCGTCGTTGCCTTATTTGCCCTGCCTTTTCTCTCTCTCATGGCATAAATGGCGGTCACCAGGGCACAAAACAGCAACACTAGTCCCTCATGTTGATATTTCTGTGAGTGAACAGTAGTTATCTGATAGAGCGGTAGTATTTGACACGACCACCCAAATTCTCTCTCTCTCACACACACACACACACACACACACACAATTAGGAGTGTGGTTTCTGTTGACCTTATTGGCTTCTAGGAAACATGCTCTCTATGAACTACCGTGGCAAATCATTACTTTAGGAGATAATGACATGTTGTTTATAGGGAGGCGAGAGGCAAGGGTTGACGTCCGCCACACTCTTCTTCCTCTTGTGACCTGCATCGCCTCTGTTCTGCCCTGGCCGCGGACACTTGTAATGCAGAGGTAGTGATAGCAGTGTCTAAAGATACGGTCCCGTTTGCCTAAAAGATACGGCGGCTGTAGATACGGCGGTAAAAATGGACGAGGACTGCGTCGTTTATTTCTGAGACACTGACTAATTTTTCCTGGCCTAAAAATGTTGCTCTATGACATGGAGATATTTTTATATTCCGGAAACCTGTTAAAAAAGATAGGCTTAGGCTGTTTTGATAGCCTATTGAATTTTTTTTTTTTTTTTTCTTTTTTTTATATAGTTAGTAATGCCATCTATTTGTCCTTTACGTATCAGTAATTTTATTTCTAGATCAATTTCAGGAGGATTTTTGTTTGTTTCAATATATTTCGATTATTCCGCATCGTTTTGAACCATAAGTCCGAGAACAGTGACAGAAGGCAGAAATAATGGGTAGTATTGTTGAACGAGAGGCAAGACGGTGTGGTGTCTCTTATTACGGCAATGGTAGTAGTAGTAGCAGTAGTAGTGGTAGTAGTAGTAGTAGTAGTAGTAGTAGTAGTAGTAGTAGTAGTAGTAGTAGTAATGATAATACACAAATCACTACTTACGGAGGTATAAGACGTTTTTAATAGGAAGGAGTGTATAGGAATGGGTTTCCGGAAAATAAAACTATGCCCATAAGAACAAGCACTATTGTAGGCCAGGAAAAATTAGTCTGTGTCTCTGAAAACGACCGCGAAGTCCTCGTCCATTATAACCCAGATTTGGCTTTAGTTAGGAGGTTAAAGCGTGGGAATAGGTTAGGTTAGTGAGTCTAAAGGTGGGGTTAGGTTAGTTTAATTTTCATATCTCCTATACACTCCCTCCTGTTAAAAACGTCTTATATCTCCGAAAGTAGTGATTTGCGACGGTAGTTCCTAGAGAGAATGCTTCCTAGAATCTATTAAGGTCAACAGAAACCACACTCACAATTGTGTAGGCAATTTCGGTCCTAGTGTAAACATGTACCGAAACTTTTTTACTGGTGAGTTTTGATGTGTTCTAAATTAATCTGCTAACCGTTTGTGGCGCAAATAACTTTTTAATTTTAGTGATTTTGAACAAAAATGACAAAAAAACTAATTGAACCTAACCCTGGCTGTCTGTGTCCTGACTGTGACCACTGTTGCAGGTGGTGAGGTCACAGTCCCAGCTGTCTCTCTGTGTGGTGAGGTCACAGTCCCAGCTGGGTGTTCTGCTGCACACTAAGGCATCTCGCGCCGGCATCCCTAAAGCTTCCTGCAGGACCGGCCGCCATGTGTGCTGCCGCGAGTATTGCTGCGGTGGAGGCTGTGGCAGGAGGCAGCAGCACCACCAGTGGCCGGGAGCAGCAGCAGCAGTCTGCCTCAGCTGTGGGGAGGCACAGGAGGGATGGCAAGAATCACCTGGAGGCAGGCAGCTCAGGCCAAGAAGGAGAGAGGCAGTTTTGTTGCTCACAATGTAGTAAATCATTCAGATGCAAGAGTCTGCTTGAGAGACATTTCCTGACACACAGTGGCGTCAAGGATCATGAATGTCTGGAGTGTGGGAAAAGATTTACTCGCAAGTGTAACCTCACCCAACACACCCTGACACACAGTGGCGTCAAGGATCATGAATGTCTGGAGTGTGGGAAAAAATTTAATTGTAAGTCTCAGCTCACCACACACACCCTGACACACAGTGGTGTTGAAAATCACAATGTCTGGAGTGTGGGCAAAGATTTACTCAGAAGTCTAGCTCACCAAACACACCCTGACACACAGTGGTGTCAAGAATCACCAATGTCTGGAGTGTGGGAAAAGATTTACTCAGAAGTCTACCCTCACCAAACACACCCTGACACACAGTGGTGTCAAAATCAGCAATGTGTAGAGTGTGGGAAAAGATTTACTCACAAGTCACATCTCACCGAACACACCCTGGCACCACAGTGGTGTTAAAAATCACAATGTCTGAGAGTGTGGAAAAGATTTACTCACAAGTCTGACCTCACCCAACACACCCTGACACACAGTGGTGTTAAGAATCACCAATGTTGGAGTGTGGGAAAAGATTTACTCTGAAGTCTAGCCTCACCAAACACCCTGACACACAGTGGTGTCAAGAGATCACAATGTGTGGAAGTGTGGAAAGATGAATTACTCCACAAGTCGACTCACCAACACACACCTGGACACACAGTGGTAAGAATCACCAATGTCTGGAGTGTGGGAAAAGATTTACTCACAAGTCTAACCTCACCCAACACACCCTGACACACAGTGGTGTTAAGAATCACCAATGTCTGGAGTGTGGGAAAAGATTTACTCACAAGTCTAGCCTCACCAAACACGCCTTGAGACACATGTTTGAAGGAGTTCAGTGGATGTTTGTGAGTGTTTCAAGACAAAGAGATATTGCCAGCCACAGAATATCACATGAAACACTTGTACAACCTGAGTACACCAGTGGTGCAAGAATCACCAATGTCTGGAGTGTGGGAAAAGATTTACTAAAAAGTCTATCCTCACCCAAACACCCTGACACACAGTGGTGTTAAGAATCACCAATGTCTGGAGTGTGGGAAAAGATTTACTCAGAAGTCTCCCTCACCAACACACCCTTGAACACATGTTGTTAAAATCATGAATGTGTAGAGTGTGGGAAAAGATTTACTCACAAGTCTAACCTCACCGAACACACCTTGAGACACAGTGGTGTTAAGAATCACCAATGTCTGGAGTGTGGGAAAAGATTTACTCTGAAGTCTACCCTCACCACACACGCCTTGAGACACAGTGGTGTAAGATCCAATGTCTGAGTTGTGGAAAAGATTTATCATGAAGGTCTACTCCCACACACGCCTTGAGACACAGGTGGTGTTTAGAATCACCAATGTCTGGAGTGTTGGTAAAGAGATTCTTTGAAGTCTACCTCACAGCAGCCTGTGGGACACAGTGGTGTTAAGAAGTCACAATGTCTGGAGTGTGGGAAAGAGTTTACTCGAAGTGCTAGCCTCACCAGACACACCTGGGACACAGTTGTGTTTGAGGGAGTTCAAGGTGATGTTGTGGCAAGTGGTTTTGCAAGGGACAAGGTGTGGATTGCAGCCACACTGAAGATCCACTTTTGATGGCCCTCAGGTGTGCTGTGTGGACAAGTGTCGTGTGGTACCAGTGGTTGTGGTAGACGGCTGTGTCTGTGTGGCAGTAGGTCGCATGTGTGGCAGTGGGCTGTGTGTCCTGTGTGGCAGTGGGCAGTGGTAGGTGGTGGCAGCCGGGCCTTGTGTTCTGTGAGGGAGTAATGGCCCTGCAGGTGTTGGGTGGGCAGTGTGTCCTGTGTGGCAGTGGGCAGTGGTAGGTGGGGCAGCAGCCGGGCCTTGTGTTCTGTGAGGGAGTAATGGCCCTGCAGGTGTGTTGGCGTGTGGGCAGTGTGTCCTGTGTGGGCAGTGGGCAGTGGTAGGTGGCAGCAGCCGGGCCTTGTGTTCTGTGAGGGAGTAATGGCCCTGCAGGGTTGGGTGGGGTGTGTCCTGTGGGCAGTGGGCAGTGGAGTGTGGCAAGACGGCTTGTGTTTGTGAGGGGTAATGGGTACCTGATGTGTCTGGGTGGGCAGTGTGTCTGTGGCAGTGAGCAGTGGATAGGTGTGCAGCCGGGCCTTGTGTTCTGTGATGGGAGTAATGGCTGCAGGTGTTGGGTGCGCAGCAAGTAAGTAGATCCTGTGTTGGCAGTGAGCATTGGTGGTGGAACAGCAGGCCTTGTATGTTCTTATGAGGGAGTAATGGCCGCAGGTTGTTGGTGCGCAGTGTGTCCTGTGTGGCAGTGGGCAGTAGTGTGGTTGGTGCAGCCGGGCCTTGGTTCTGTAAGGGAGTAATAGCCCTGCAGGTGTGGGTGAGCAGTGTCCTGAGTGTGGCAGCTGGCAGTAGGGAATAGGGGTGGCAGCGGGACCTGTGTTCTGGTGACGGGAGTAAGACCCGAGGTGGTTAGAGTGAGCAGGTGTGGTCTGTGAGGCAGGTGGGGTATCCTGTTGTGTGCAAGTGCACAGTGGTACGACGTGGCAGCCGGGCCTTGGTCTGTGAGGGAGTAAAGGCCTGCGGCCGTCATGGGTGGCAGTGCGGGTCATGACGTCAATATAAAGGTTTATTTTGATCAAGTGTGTTTCGTGTGTTATCTGTATTTGATCTCAGGGTGGCAAGTTTGTTTAGCAGTTTAAAAGAGTTGATGGTGAATGGTGTGATGATTGCTGATGGCATTTATAGTTGAAGGTGTTGAGTTTTCATGTGCAGCAAGACATCAATAATAAAAACACATTATGTCCATTGAGAATATTAATTTAGATACGAAGTAAGGTGAACATGCAGGAACATATTATAAGTGTACATTAACCCTCGAGGCAAACTAATTGCCCATGGTATTTGTGTGCATTAGACGCTTTGTAGTAGTGCTAAAGCAATGGTTATAGGGTATACCTGTTAGTACCTTGTCAGTAAATGTGTGCGTTATAAATAGGCGAGTAGTGAGGCTAGATGGGTAAGCAGACCTGAAGGAGGCCGCGGACAAGCTCAACATGGATAGGGAAATTAGAGAGGTGAAATGGAGGGAAAACCTAGTAGTAACTGAGAACAAGGTGGTGAAGATAAGAATAGAAGACATGGACTAGCTAGGCTGGGACGCAGGTATGGAGGAAAATCCACGTTAAGTGTGCCAAAGACATTCACACAGACTCCCCACCGACCACTTCAACACGACCGACCGCCGTGCTGCAGGAGTTACACACGCTGGCCAGTCACTGCTGCATACGACATCAAGACAACCCACAAAAACCATCTTTATCATCCATATATCAAGACATCCATAAATACATCGTAAAACATATATCTATAAAATTATCCAAACAAAAAACAGATAAAACACTAACAAAATGCCCCCAACAAACCTCAAAAATACAGCATGAACCATATACATCACTCAAACTACTTCGCCATTAAAAAAAAAAATTGCGACGTAATAAATATTACCATCAAACATACATCAATAGGAAGAGAACTTTATAGCTATTCCATGTGCTATATTCGTAAATTTGTATCAAATCAAAACAATTGCATAAATAGCGTAAAGCCTTAGACTAAGATATGACACTCACTCAATGCTCATTGGTAAACTTGCCCGATCTGATGAGGTATTCAATGGGTTAGAACGCTAATTACTGCATCGGTGCTATATTCTGGTGATCAGAAAACGCAATTAGGTTAAGATAACAACGTCCACAATCGGGAATTACCCGATTGATATGTTATTTATTTAGTTACGTAATGTATCATGGTGCTAATCATTGACAGAAAACTAAATTATGCAATGGAAAACTAATAAAATCGCTTCTATGATTGTTCATGGTAATGTTACTGGCAAGTTTTAAATGGCGAAGAGTGAGTGAATATCTTGGTCATATGCGCAAGTGAATGGGGCCCAGACTAGTTTACACACGCACGTGGGCCACGTCAGGGAAACGAAGTGCTTGGAGGGACGCGAGATACTTGGTGGTGATGGTGGTGTAGGTAGGAAAGAGCAGCCGAGGCCTTGCTGGCTGCAGTGATTGGCCCAGCACACAGACAACCAAAACCACGACCCCCCCCACACAGCACCACACACAGACCACACCAGACACACACAACAGACACGCACACACAGACCAGACCCAACCCACAACCCCCATCACACCCACACCACACACAGACCACCCACACAACCCACACAGACACAGACAACCCACCTCCACAAGCCCCCACACCCACACGACACGACCCCCCCCACACAAACACCCATCCACCCACAGACCCCCCCACACAACAACCCATCACCCACACCACCAACACAGACACCACCACACCACACACACACCGCTTAAGAGAAGAAAAAGTTGTCGCCTAAAAAAGCTACCTCAACATGACAACAATCTGAGAGAGGAGGAGAGCTTGTCATAGCACTTGTGCTCCCATACAGAAGGATTACCACAACAATACACTAATAGCCTATTGACATCAAGCGCTTGACACCCCTCTAAGCACATTGGAAACTGCCGCCTAGGAGCAGGTCCCCTCCAGGTAATCTCTGTTCGTCCTCTCTTGGTGTCGGAACACCATTCAGGTCTACGGTCACCAAGGGTCCCACAGGTTCCCCCTCAGTCTGTCCTCTCACATCTGTTCAGACTCCTGCCCCATGCACCATGCCATCTATGTGATGACACTCTCTCATTGCTCTGCCCCATATCAGGAGGTCAAGACTATCTTCAACGTGGGTTGATGCCGTCCACTCATGGACCTCCCGTTGGGGCCTGACGGTGAGTGCCCAGAAGTCTAGCCTTCTGTGCTTCACCCGAAGGCGTATTCCCAACATCCCCAATGGTCACCATTAATGGGTCCCCAATTTCCTTCAAAACCCAGCACAAATTCCTTGGTTTACTGTTGGATGGCCCCCGCCTAACCTGGGGCCGCCACATACAGTACCTGGTGACCTCGTGCCTCAAGAGGCTTAACTTAATGAAGTCCCTTGCAGGGGTCAAGTGGGGTGCGGACAGGAATACCTCCTTCATTTCTATAGCACTTACATCCGTAGCCGCTTAGACTACGGGTGTGAGGTTTATGGTGCGGCCTCACCTTCCCTCCTCCACAAGTTAGATGTAATCCAGAATAATGCCCTTCGTATAGCTTTGGGGGCCTTCAGGTCCTCCCCAGTCACAGCCCTTCAGGCAGAATCCTCCCTCCCTCCCTGTCACACCGACGCTCCACCCTCCTTGTCCGCACCTACACCAAACTTGCCTCCTCCCTAGCTGCCATGCCCTCCACTCCCTCCTCCTCCGACACGGTAGGGAACCACTTCATGGCCCCCTGCCGTATCAAGCCCACACACCTTTCGTAGAGCGAGCCCTCTCCTTCTTTGCTTCTATCCGGGTGACTCCCCCCTCCTTTTGCACTCTGGAGAAGACCTCTCCCTGGGCCCTTGGTTTCCTCTCTCTTCTCTAATTTCTCTGTCCCTTCACACACCTACACCATGGTCCAAGGCTGCCTGTCCGGTGCAGGGCAGGTACCTTTTTTACTCCCTCCTACACACCCGTTACAATAACTCCCTCCACATTTACACCGACGGCTCCCGTCTGCCAGCCCTCCGTCTGTAGGTGCGGCCATGTTCATCCCGGCCAGGTCACTTGCCACCCGCGGAGGTTGCCACCCACTGCCTCCATCCTGACGGCAGAACTTTTTGCCATCAGGGAGGGCATCAAGTATGCCACCAGCCGTGCCCCCCTCCTGTGCTGTAACCATTTTCACTGACTCCCTCACAGCCCTCCAACTTCTCCGACGTCACCGCCCTATCACTCACCATGCCCTTGTTTTCACATCCACCACCTCTGCTTCACTTATCCTCCTCTGGCCATGTCATCCACCTTCAGTGGGTTCCCTCCCACATTGGTGTCAGGGGCAACACTGTGGCCGACAGGGCGGCAGCGAGGCACACTCCCTCCCCTCTCCCATAGACATGACCACAGACCTGACTGATTCACTGACTAACCTTCAGACTACATGCAACCGACACTGGGACAATGAACTGACTGAACGCCTTACAGTACACTTCACTTGGACGTATACGACATGACACACGACACCATGGTGGACCCACTCCCCAGCCGTGCCCTGGACACCGCAGTCACCAGACTCCGGATGGCCACACCCGCCTCAACGCCCACCTACACAAACTGGGCATGACAGCTGACCCTCACTGCCCCTGGTGCCCCACCAATACCCGGACACACCTGAACACCTCCTCCTGCAATGTCCTCGTCACCACTCCACCGCACGGCGCTCCTCCAATCACTATCCCCATCCTCCTCCGCAGGCCAACTCTAGCTGACCTCTGGGTGGCTCTCCAGACCCCGGCTTGGCCTTCAAAATTCTCAAACACACCAGGACCTTCCTACACAAATCGGGCCAACTGCACAGGATCTAACCTGCTAACCCATCTGCATACTGCACCTTCGGGGCACTAGAGGCTGTGGCACCACAGCCTACACGGCCCCTTCAAACCCCCAACAACAACAAACAACATTTTGTGCTCCCAGGCCTACACCATGAACAGGGCGAGGGTAAGAGGCCTATACAGCATGACATAACATCCCATACAAGCATGAGTAACCTTAGATAAGACAGTTAGAGTGATGGCTACCGGAGATAACACTAAAGTCGCCAGGACAAGGTTTCTTCGTTATTTACATGATGTGCGGTGATGGGTTGCAGTCAGTTCGTACACTAGTTGTTTCGTACACAAGTTGTTTCGTACACTAGTTGTTTCGTACATAAGTTGTTTCGTACTCTAGTAGATTCGTACACCAAAAAGTTGTTTCGTAGTCTAGGAAACCATAGTCGTTTCGTACACTCAGCTCAGAGTTGAACTTGACGACTAGAGTTACGAAACGACACCAGGTATGTACGAAACAACTCAAAATCAGTGTACGAAACAACTAACAAAACCTGGGTACGAAATGACTTGTGTACGAAACTCCCTGTAACCGTGGTGATAGCAGTGTCTAAAGATACTGTCCCGTGTTCCTAAAAGATACGGCGGCTGTAGATAGGGCGGTAAAAATGGACGAGGACTGCGCGGTTATTTTCTGAGACACTGACAAATTTTTCCTGCCCTAAAAATGGAGATATTTTTATATTCCAGAAACCTGTTAAAAAAGATAGGCCTAGGCTGTTTTGATAGCCTATTTAATTTTTTTTTTTTTTTTTTTTATAGTTAGTAATGCCATCTATTTGTCCTTTACGTATCAGTAATTTTATTTCTAGATCAATTTCAGGAGGATTTTTGTTTGTTTCAATATATTTCGATTATTCCGCATCGTTTTAGGCATTAACCATGGGCCAAATGCGTTGATTTCTATTTTTCAGATCTTAATCTTGGACTTGTGTTTGTGTTGATATTTTATCTCGGGCATATTCTTCCTTGTAGTTGAAGTGTGTGGGTTTGTCTGTGTTTGCCAAGTTATTCACACACTCTTTGTGTTGGTGTGCGTTCTGCTACCGTGTATTTCATGTGCTTAGGGGAGAAAAACTGCCGACTCAGTGCTTTAAAATGTTACGTTACCTTAACAAAAACACAAAACCGACTTTTTTACTGCTACTCCAAACTAGGATCTGTTACTGTTTTTAAGCTGCATCCTTCACGTAGTGAGTAACTCATAGGATTCCCTATTTTTTAAAGCCTTCGTTAAAAAGTGAAATTTTGTGTGGACGTAGTTGTAAATATTGCGCAGTGAATTCGTCACTTTTTCACGCCTTGAATTTCCTTATTTCTTTGTTATTTAATGGGTTTGTGAGGGTGTACGTGGTGTATTTATGATCGTTGTACATTATGCGTGGTCGTTCCTTCATTATTTAGTGTGTATAATGTGTCATGAAGGGCTGCAGCCTGTGTTGTGGCCTCGGGCGCTGAGTGACGTCACGGGCGCAGTGTTGACATCCGCTGGAGATGCCATGTTGCTTATTTTATCAGCGTTGTTTTGTCCATTAATAACCTTAAATGGCGGGATTATCGCCCCTATGGAAGGCCGAGGAAGGGTAAATAAGGAGTATGCCATGAACCATAAGTCCGAGAACAGTGACAGAAGGCAGAAATAATGGGTAGTATTGTTGAACGAGAGGCAAGACGGTGTGGTGTCTCTTATTACGGCAATGGTAGTAGTGGTAGTAGTAGTGGTAGTAGTAGTAGTAGTAGTAGTAGTAGTAGTAGTAGTAGTAGTACTGTTACTCCTGTTAAAAACGTCTTATATCTCCGAAAGTAGTGATTTGCGACGGTAGTTCCTAGAGAGAATGTTTTCTAGAATCTATTAAGGTCAACAGAAACCACACTCACAATTGTGTAGGCAATTTCGGTCCTAGTGTAAACATGTACCGAAACTTTTTTACTGGTGAGTTTTGATGTGTTCTAAATTAATCTGCTAACCGTTTGTGGCGCAAATAACTTTAATTTTAGTGATTTTGAACAAAAATGACAAAAAAACAAATTGAACCTAACCCTGGCTGTCTGTGTCCTAACTGTGACCACTGTTGCAGGTGGTGAGGTCATAGTCCCAGCTGGCTCTCTGTGTGGTGACTGTGACCACTGTTGCAGGTGGTGAGGTCACAGTCCCAGCTGGCTCTCTGTGTGGTGAGGTCACAGTCCCAGCTGGGTGTTCTGCTGCACACTAAGGCATCTCGCGCCGGCATCCCTAAAGCTTCCTGCAGGACCGGCCGCCATGTGTGCTGCCGCGAGTATTGCTGCGGTGGAGGCTGTGGCAGGAGGCAGCAGCACCACCAGTGGCCGGGAGCAGCAGCAGCAGTCTGCCTCAGCTGTGGGGAGGCACAGGAGGGATGGCAAGAATCACCTGGAGGCAGGCAGCTCAGGCCAAGAAGGAGAGAGGCAGTTTTGTTGCTCACAATGTAGTAAATCATTCAGATGCAAGAGTCTGCTTGAGAGACATTTCCGGACACACAGTGGCGTCAAGGATCATGAATGTCTGGAGTGTGGGAAAAGATTTACTCGCAAGTCTAACCTCACCCGACACACCCTGACAAACAGTGACGTCAAGGATCATGAATGTCTGGAGTGTGGGAAAAAATTTAATTGTAAGTCTCAGCTCACCACACACACCCTGACACACAGTGGTGTTGAAAATCACCAATGTCTGGAGTGTGGGCAAAGATTTACTCAGAAGTCTAGCCTCACCAAACACACCCTGACACACAGTGGTGTCAAGAATCACCAATGTCTGGAGTGTGGGAAAAGATTTACTCAGAAGTCTACCCTCACCACACACACCCTGACACACAGTGGTGTTAAAAATCATGAATGTGTAGAGTGTGGGAAAAGATTTACTCACAAGTCACATCTCACCGAACACACCCTGGCACACAGTGGTGTTAAAAATCATGAATGTGTAGAGTGTTGGAAAAGATTTACTCACAAGTCTGACCTCACCCAACACACCCTGACACACAGTGGTGTTAAGAATCACCAATGTCTGGAGTGTGGGAAAAGATTTACTCTGAAGTCTAGCCTCACCAAACACACCCTGACACACAGTGGTGTCAAGAATCACCAATGTCTGGAGTGTGGGAAAAGATTTACTCACAAGTCTAACCTCACCCAACACACCCTGACACACAGTGGTGTTAAGAATCACCAATGTCTGGAGTGTGGGAAAAGATTTACTCTGAAGTCTAACCTCACCGAACACGCCTTGAGACACAGTGGTTTGAGGGAGTTCAAGTGTGATGTTTGTGGCAAGTGTTTCAAGACAAGGTGTGATATTGCCAGCCACATGAAGATCCACTTTTGAGGTGGTGTGCTGTGTGGACAAGTGTGGTGGTACCCGTGGTTGTGGTAGTGTGTCCTGTGTGGCAGTGTGTCCTGTGTGGCAGTGTGTCCTGTGTGGTAGTGTGTCCTGTGTGGTAGTGTGTCCTGTGTGGCAGTGTGTCCTGTGTGGCAGTGTGTCCTGTGTGGCAGTGTGTCCTGTGTGGCAGTGTGTCCTGTGTGGCAGTGTGTCATGTGTGGCAGTGTGTCCTGTGTGGCAGTGTGTCCTGTGTGGCAGTGTGTCCTGTGTGGCAGTGTGTCCTGTGTGGTAGTGTGTCCTGTGTGGCAGTGTGTCATGTGTGGCAGTGTGTCCTGTGTGGCAGTGTGTCCTGTGTGGCAGTGTGTCATGTGTGGCAGTGTGTCCTGTGTGGCAGTGTGTCCTGTGTGGCAGTGTGTCCTGTGTGGCAGTGTGTCCTGTGTGGTAGTGTGTCCTGTGTGGCAGTGTGTCCTGTGTGGCAGTGTGTCCTGTGTGGCAGTGGGTGTGGCAGTGGGCAGTGGCAAAGATGTCTGTATGTAAAAGCTTGCGCCTGAGATTGAGGACGTCACGGAGGGAGTCTGTACGAGGCCACCGAGATGACAAGTTTAGCTACCTAATATATGTTTATCAGTATAAAAGATATACTGTTATCTTTGGAAATGTTTGTTCTATAATATTATCAAATAAAAACCCGTAAAACACACTAAAGAAATGCCATTATGAGACTCAAGAAATATGCATGAACTTAAACTCTTCGCCATTTAATATTTTTTCCGAAAACATTTTACATGGAGAATATGAATAGAAGCGGAATTTAATTAGCTTTCCATTGTTATATTTTGTTTTCTGATAAATGAATTAGAACCATGCATAAATTAGCGTTAACTAACTAAAAAGATCATGAAATCGGGTAATTTTTCCCGATTGATGATGTTATTTATTTAGTTAACGCTAATTTATGCATGGTTCTAATTCATTTATCAGTAAACGAAATATATCAATGGAAAGCTAATTAAATTCCGCTTCTATTCATATTCTCCATGTAAAATGTTTTTGAGCAAAATATTAAATGGCGAAGAGTTAACAGTGGGTGAAAGGTGGGTGCAATGACAGCCCTGCCGCCCGTACATCCTCACTCGCTGAAAGCTCGGCTCCTACTGACTTGTGGAGCACTCTGCTACTGACGTCACGTCCATCCCGCTCTCCCAGACGCAGGCTTTTACATAGAGAAGGCTTTGGCAGTGGTAGGTGGTGGCAGCCGGGCCTTGTGTTCTGTGAGGGAGTAATGGCCCTGCAGGTGTTGGGTGGGCAGTGTGTCCTGTGTGGCAGTGTGTCCTGTGTGGCAGTGGGCAGTGGTAGGTGGCAGCAGCCGGGCCTTGTGTTCTGTGAGGGAGTAATGGCCCTGCAGGTGTTGGGTGGGCAGTGTGTCCTGTGTGGCAGTGGGCAGTGGTAGGTGGCAGCAGCCGGGCCTTGTGTTCTGTGAGGGAGTAATGGCCCTGCAGGTGTTGGGTGGAAGTGTGTCCTGTGTGGCAGTGGGCAGTGGTAGGTGGCAGCAGCCGGGCCTTGTGTTCTGTGAGGGAGTAATGGCCTGCAGGTGTTGGGTGGGCAGTGACGTCCTGTGTGGCAGTGGGCAGTGGTAGGTGGCAGCAGCCGGGCCTTGTGTTCTGTGTGAGGGAGTAATGGCCCTGCAGGTGTTGGGTGGGCAGTGTGTCCTGTGTGGCAGTGGGCAGTGGTAGGTGGTGGCAGCCGGGCCTTGTGTTCTGTGAGGGAGTAATGGCCCTGCAGGTGTTGGGTGGGCAGTGTGTCCTGTGTGGCAGTGGGCAGTGGTAGGTGGCAGCCGGGCCTTGTGTTCTGTGAGGGAGTAATGGCCCGGCAGGTGTTGGTTGGGGCCCAGTGTTGTCCTGTGTGGCAGTGTGTCCCTGTGTGGCAGTGGCAGTGGTAGGTGGTCGGCAGCCGGTCCTTGGTGTTCTGTGGGGAGTATGGCCCCTGCAGGTGTTGGGTGGGCAAGTGTGTCCTGTGTGGGCAGTGTGTCCTGTGTGGCAGTGGGCAGTGCTAGGGTGGCAGCACCGGGCCTTGTGTTCTGTGAGGGAGTAATTTGCCCTGCGGTGTTGGGTGGGCAGGGGCGGGGTGTGGACGTTCAAATAAAAGGTTTATTTGATCAAGTGTGTGGTTTGTGTGTCTCTGTATTTGACATCTCAGGGTTGGCAGTTGTTTAGCAGTTTAAGAATAGTGTGATGGTGGATGGTGGTGATGATGGTGATGGCATAATGGTGAAGGTGTTGAGGGTTCATTGCAGCAAGACATCAATATAAAGAGACACTATTATGTCGCAATGAAGGAATATAACTCCTAACATACAAGTAAGTGAACCATGCAGTGCCTTTCATATGTACATTACCCCTCGAGCCCAGAACGTAATTTGCCATTGTCTTTTGTGTACCATTAGACGCTTGTAGTGAGTCTTAAGCCTGTTTTAATAGCCATGACCTGTTTAAGTATCCTTGATCCACTAACTGCTGTGGTATAAAGCGAGGGTTAGTGAGGCTAGATGGTGAAGGCAAGATCTGAAGGTTGAGGTCGGGACAAGCTCACATGGATAAGGACTAGAGAGGTGGAAAAGGAGGGAAACCTAGTATAACCGTGGGACAGGATAAGAACCAAGGAGGTTGAAGATAAGAAATAGAAGACAATGACTAGCTAGGTTGCAGCAGGTATGGAGGATAATCCACGTTAAGTGGTTTGTGGCCAAAGCATCAACATCTGTCCACCGTCCCTTCAACACGACCTTCGCCGTGCTGCAGGAGTTAAACAGTCTGCTGTGCCAGTCCACTTTGCTGCATACGCTATCAATGACAATCATATAAGACTATGCTTTATCAGTATATATCATATAATGTTTAGCTTCGGAAATGTTTGTCATAATATTACAAATTAAAAAACAGTAAACACGCTAAAGAAAGCATTACGAAGACTGAAGAAATATGCATGAACTTTATTATTCACTTCAACTCTTCGCCATTTAACTTTTGCGTGAGTCACATTTACCATGAACATATTCAGTAGAAGCGAATTTTATTAGCTTCATTGATATATTTCTGTTTTGTATCAATGAATGAGAACCTGCAATATAATTAGCGTTAACTACTAAATAACATCATCACTCGGGTAATTTTCCCGATTCGATGATTGTTCTTTATTTAGTTTAACGGTAATTTTATGCATGGTGCTAATCATTGATCCAGAAAACGAAATTATATAAGTTAATAAATAACATCAATCAATCGGGAAATTACCGATGAGGTTTATTTATTTTAGTTAACGGTAATGTATGCATGGTTTGTAATTCATTGATCCAGAACTAAATATAGCAAATGGAAAGCTACTAAAATTGGGCTTCTATTGATATGTTTCATGGTAAATGTTGACTGGCAAAGTTTTTTAAATATGGCGACGAGTTAGAGTGGAATATTCTTTGGTCATATGCATCAAGTGAATGGGGCCAGCAGCTAGTTTTTAACTTAACACCAGCCGCACGATGGCGCCACCGTCAGCGGAATACCCGAAGTTGCATTGGAGGGACCGCGAGTGGGTATCTTTGTGGTGAATGTGTTTGGTTGTAGTGTAGAAAGACAGCCTGAGGCCTTGCCTGGCCTCAGGTGATTGGGGCCCACGCACACACAGACCCCACACACAAAACACGCACAGACCCCCCCCACACACGCACACACCCACACAGACCCACACACGACACACACACAGACCCACAGACCGACCCCCAACCCCCCACACCACTCCATCCACACCCACACCCATACCCACACACAGACCACCCACACACACACACACACACACACACACACAACACCGCTTATAGAAAGAGAGAAAAAAAGTATTTGGTCGCCCCGTTAAAAAAGTGTCAGCCACCGTCAAACATTGACAACAAAGTCTGAGGAGAGATGAGGAGAGGCTTTGTCATAGGCCTACATTTTGTGCTCCAGGCCTACACATGTACAGGGCGAGGGTAAGAGGCCTATACAGCATGAACAATAACATCCCATACAAGCATGAGTTAACCTTAGATACGACAGTTAGAGTGCTGGCTACCGAGATAACACTAAAGTCGCCAGCACCAAGGTTTTTCTTGTAGGGGGGGGGTATTTACTGATGTGCGGTGATGGGGTTTGCAGTCAGTTCGTACACAAGTTGTTTCGTACACAGTGTTTCGTACACTAGTTTTTTCGTACATAAGGTTTGTTTTTTCGTACTCTATAGTTCGTACACCAAAAAGTTGTTTCCGTGTCTAGGAAACCATAGTCGTTTCGTACACTCGCTCAGAGTTGGAACTGAACGGACTATAGTTACGAACGACACCAGGGTATGTACGAAACACTCAAAATCAGTGGTACGAAACAAACTAACAAAACCTGGGTCGAAATTAACTTGTGTACGAACTCCCTGTCACCGTGGTTGATAGCAGTTGTCTAAAGTATACGGTCCCGGTGTCCTAAAAGATTACGGCGGCTGTAGATGGGCGGTAAAAATGGACGAGGACTGCGCGGTTATTTTTCTGAGACACTGACAATTTTTCCTGCCCTAAAAAATGGAGATATTTTTATATTCAGACACCTGTTAAAAAAGAATAGGTCCTAGGCTGTTTTTGATAGCCTATTTAATTTTTTTTTTTTTTTTTTTTTTTATAGTTAGTAATGCCATCTTATTTTTCCTTTACGTATCAGTATTTTATTTCTAGATCAATTGCAGGAGGATTTTTTGTTTTTTTTTTCAATATATTTTCGATTATTCGCGCATCGTTTTAGGCATGAACACATGGGCCAAATTTCGTTGATTTCTATTTTCAGATCTTATCTGGCCTTGTTGTTTGTGTTGATATTTTGTCTCCGGGCAAATCTTCCTTGTAGTTGAAGTGTGTGGGTTTGTCTGTGTTTGCCACGTTCTTCACACCTCTTTGTTTTGGTGTTGTGCGTTCTGCTACCGTGTATTTCCATCTGTGCTTAGTGGAGAAAAAGCTGCGACTCCAGTGCTTTAAAAATGTTACGTTACCTTAACAAAAACAACCAAACCGACTTTTTTACTGCTACTCCCAAACTAGGATCTGTTACGGTTTTTAAGCTGCATCCTTCACGTAGTGAGTACTCATAGGATTCTCCTATTTTTTTTAAAGCCTTCGATAAAAAGTGAAATTTTTGTGTAGACGTAAGTTGTAATATTGCGCAGTGAATTCGTCACGTTTTCACGCTTTTGAATTTCCTTATTTCTTGTTATTTAATGGTTTTGTGAGGGTTTAACGTGGTGTATTTATGATCATTGTACTTATGCGTGGTCCGTTCCTCTCATTATTAGTGTGTATAAATGGTTCATAGAAAAGGGCTTGCAGCTGTGTTGTGGCCTCGGGCGCTGAGTGAACGTCACCGGGCGCAGTGTTGACATCCGCTGGAGATGCCATGTTGGCTTATTTTATCAGCGTTGTTTTGTCCCATTTAATAACCTTAAATGACTGGATTATCGCCTATGGAAGGCCGAGGAAGGGTAATAAGGAGTATGCCATGAACCATAAGTCCGCGAACATGACAGAAGGCAAGAAATAATGGGTATATTGTTTGAACGAGAGGCAAGACTGTGTGGTGTCTCTATTAACTGCAATGGTAGTAGTAGTATTAGTATGGTAGTAGTATGTAGTAGTAGTAGTAGTAGTAGTATTAGTGGGTATAGTAGTAGTAGTAGTAGTGGTGGTAGTATGGTAGTAGTAGTAGTATAGTAGTAGTAGTACTGTTACCTCCTGGTTAAAAACGTCTTATATCTCCGAAAGTAGTGCTTTGCGACGGTAGTTTCCCTAGAGAGAATGTTGCCCTAGAATCTATTAAGGTGAACAGAAACCACACTCACAATTGTGTAGGCAATTTCGGTTCCTAGTGTAAGCATGTACCGAACCTTTTTTACTGGTGAGTTTGATGTGTTCTAAATTAACTGCTACCGTTTGTGGGCGCAAATAAACTTTTTAATTTTAGTGCTTTTGAACAAAACAATGACAAAAAAACTAATTGAACCTAACCCTGGCTGTCTGTGTCCTGACTGTGACCATGTTGCAGTGTTGAGGCACAGTCCAGCTGGCCTCTTCTCTGTGTGGTGACTGGACCACGTTTTGCAGGTGGTGAGGTCCACGAGTTCCAGCTGGCCTCTCTGTGTGGTGAGGTCACAGTCCCGCTGGGTGTTCTGCTGCACACTAAGTCATCTCGCGCCGGGCTCCTAAAGGCCTTCCTGCAGGACCAGGCCGCATGTTGTCTGCCAGCGAGTATTGCGCGGTGGAGGCTGTGGCAAGGAAGCAGCAGCAACCACCATGGCCGGAGCAGCAGCAGCAGTCTGCCTCAGCTGTGGAGGCACAGGAGTGATGGCAAGGGAAAAAATCACCTGGAGGCAGGCACTCAGGCCAAGAGTAGAAGGCAGTTTTGTTGCTCACAATGTAGTAAATGCCATTCAGATTCAAGAGTCGCTGAGAGACATTCCTGACACACAGTGGGGCGATCAAGGATCAGGGGAATGTCTGGAGTGTGGGAAAAATTTACTCGCAGTCTAAACCTCACCGGCACACACCCTGACACATCTTGGTGTCAAGGTCATGAATGTCCTGGAGTGTGGGAAAAAATTGTACTCCAGTCTGACCTCACCCGACACAAGGCGATACAATAGAGAAACCTGACACACAGTGTGTCAATGATCATGAATGTCTGGAGGTGGGAAAAGATTTAGTGGATAAGTCTAGCCCTCACCCAACACACCGCTGACACAAAGTGTGTTAAGATCACCAATGTCTGGATTGTGGGAAAGAATTTACCTCATAAGTCTATCCTCACCCCACACACCCTGCCCACAGTGTGACAAGAATCACCAATGTCTGGACGTGTGGGAAAAGATTTAAATCACAGTCTAACCTCACCCAACACACCCTGACACACAGTGGTGTTAAGCATCACCATGTTTGGAGTGTGGAAAAGATTTACTCGCCACAAGTCTAGCCTCACCAAACCGCCCTTGAACACAGTGGTTTTGAGGGAGTTTCACGTTTGATGTTTTGTGGCAAGTGTTTCAAGACAAAGAGTGGATATTGCCAGCCACATGAATATGGTCACATGAAGCACTTGTACAACCTGAGTACACCCATGGTGACAGGATCACCAATGTCTGGAGTGTGGGGCACAGATTTACTAAAAAGTCTATCCTCAACCCAACACACCCTGACACCATGGTGAACAGGATCACCAATGTCGGAGTGTGGGAAAAGATTTACTAAAAAGTCTGTCCCATCACCAACACACCCTGACACACACTGTTGTTAAAAATCATGATGTGTAGAGTGTGGGAAAAGATTTACATCACAAGTCCTGCCTCACGAACACACCTTGAGACACAGTGGTGTTCAGAATCACCAATGTCTGGGTGTGGAAAAAGAATTTACTCTGAAGTCTAACCTCACAAACACGCCTTGAGACACGTGGTGTTAAGAATCACCATGTCTGGAGTGGTGGGAAAAGTTTTACTCTGAAGTTCCTAACCTCACACACCGCTTGAGAACACAGTGGGTTAAGAATCACCAATGTCTGGAGTGTGGGAAAAGATTTATCTCTTAAGTCTACCCTCACCACACACGCCTTGAGACACCGTGGTGTTTAAGAATCACCAATGTCTGGAGTGTGGGAAAGATTTACTTCACAAGTTATCCTCCCACACACACTTGATACACAAGTGGTTTGAGGAGTTCAGTGTGATGTTTGTGGCAAGTGTTTCAAGACAATGGTGTGATTATTGCCAGCCACATGAAGATCCACTTTGAGGTTTGTGCTGTGTGGACAAATGTGGTGGTAGCCGTGGTTGTGGTAGTGTGTTCCTGTGTGGCAGTGGGTGTCCTGTGTTGTAGTGTGGTCCTGTGTGGTAGTGGTGTCCTGTGTGCAGTGTGTCCGTGTGGCAGTTTCCTGTGTGGCAGTGGGCAGTGTGTGGTTGCAGCCGTGCCTTGTGTTTTCTGTGAGGGAGTAATTGGCCCTGCAGGTTGTTGGGTGGGCAGTGTGTCCCTTTGTGCAGTGCGTCCTGTGTGGCAGTGGCAGTGGTAAGGTGGCAGCAGCCGGGCCCTTGTGTTTCTGTGAGGGAGTAATGGCACCTGCAGGTGTTGGGTGGGCAGTGGTGTCCTGTGTGGCAGTGGGCAGTGGTAGTGGCAGCAAAGGCCCCGGGCCTTGTGTTTCTGTGAGAGTAGATGGCCCTGCTGGTGTTTGGGTGGGCAGTGTGTCCTGTGTGGCAAGTGGGCAGTGTAGGTGGCAGCAGCCGGGCCTTGTGTTCTGTGAGAATACTTTGGCCTGCAGGTGTTAGTGGCAGTGTGGTCCTGTTGTGCAGTGGCAGTGGTAGGTGGTGGCAGCCCGGGCCTTGTGGTTCTGTGTAGGGAGTAATGGACCTGCAGGTGTTGGTGGGCAGTGTGTCCTGTGGGGGTGGGGGGGGGTGGGGGGGGGGTGGCAGTGGGCAGTGGAGGTGGTTGCACCGTGCCTTGTGTTCTGATTAGGGAGTAATGGCCCTTGCAGGTGTTTGGGTGGCAGTGCGGGTGTGACGTTCCATAAAAGGTTTATTTGATCAAGTGTGTGGTTGGTTTGTTATCTGTATTGATCTCAGGTTGCAGTTTGTTTATCTTTTAAGAGAGTGTGATGGGATGTGTGATGATGGTGATGGCATTAATGGTGAAGGGTGTTGAGGTTCCAATTGCAGCAAGACATCATATAATAAGAACACTTTATGTCGCAATGACGAATATAACTCCTAACATAACAAGTAAGTGAAACCATGCAGGCCTTTCATATGTATATTAACCCTCGAGGCCCGAGAACGTAATTGCATTGTATTTTGTGTAGCCATTAGACGCTTTTGTAGTGAGTAAGCAATGTTTTATGCTATACCTGTTTAGTATTCCTTGTCCAGTAACTGCTGTGGTATATTCCATTGACTTTTCCTTATTTATGGCTGACAACAGACTCATTTTATATAGCAAAGGACAGGATCTGGCGTCAAGGGTTAACACTACTATACTTACTACTACTGCTACTGCTAAACTACTCACTACTACTACTCCTACTACTACTACTACTAATCTGGGCGTGAAGGGGTTAGATACCACATTATTACTAGTGGACAAGGATACTTAAACAGGCATGGCTATAAACATTGCTTAGACCACTAACAAAGCTCTAATGGTACACAAATTACAATGGCAATTACTCTCTGGGCCTCGAGGGGTATAAGTTTAAGTTCATTGCATCCATGTCCTGTTGTTGTGTGTTGTAGTAGTAGTAGTGCTAGTAGTTTATTAATTATTATTTATTTTGCACAGATGTTGGTAGTTATAGTTTGTTGTAGTAATTAGTTGTTGTTGTTGTTGTAAGTAGTAGTTGTTGTGTTGTAGTAGTTGTTGTTGTATGCCTTCGTGTGAGAATACAATTATTAATTATTATTGTATTATTATTATTATTATTATTATTTTATTATTATTATTATTGTTATTATTATTATTAATTATTATTATTATTATTATTATTATTGTTATTATTATTATTGTTTATTATTGTATTATTATTTTATTATTATTATTTGTTATTATTATTAATTATTATTATTATTATTGGGTTATTATTATTATATTAGTCTTATTTGTTATTTATTATTATTTATTGTTATTATTATTATTATTATGAGTATTATTATTGTATTATTATTATTAATTTTATTATTATTATTATTATTATATTATTTGCACAGATGTTCCCGAGCAAGGGATAAACAGTCAGCAGAATGGACGACAGCTACGCCACCCCCACACCAAGATTACCACCCTGACCACCATAACGACAACCATCTGTCAACCTTTCATACCAGGCAAGGCTTTAAACCACCTCTCTCTCTCTCTCTCTCTCTCTCTCTCTCTCTCTCTCCTCTCTCCTCTGTGTCGCTGGTCTCTCTCATCTCTCTCTCTCTCCTCTCCCTCTCCTCTCTCTCTCTCTCTTTGTCTCCTCTTCTCTCTCTTCATCTCTCGCTCTCTCCTCTCTCTCTCTTCTCCTCTCTCTCTCCTCTCTCTCTCTCTCTCTCTCTCTCTCTCTCTCTCTCTCTCTCTCTCTCTCCTCAGTATTAGTAAGTATTTATATCGTGCAGGTTTTTGTACACAAACACTACTAATGAAACAGATCTAGTAAGGTGTTCAATAGCTATCTAGATTACTAATGCAATAAACCTAGTACCGTAGATAACACTATAGTCGCCAGTCACTTGCCACTGCACTAATGTCGCCAGGCACAATATATTACGCATTTTAGCATCACTACAGCCTTGTATGTGCCACTGAAGACATGTAGTGTGATGTACATAATATAAACTACTGTGCATGTCTCTTCTACTACAACTACTACTACGACTACTAGCCTACTACCACTACTACTACTACTACTACTACTACTACTACTACTACTGTATTGCCCCCAAAAGAAAGGACAAAAATTAAACTACGTGCAGGGTCTCTTCAGTGGCACTTTAAAAAGGCTGAAAGTGATGCTAAAAATTTCGAAATAATTGTGCCTGGCGAATTAGTGCAGGGGCAGTGACTGGCGACTATAGTTTTATGTACGGTAAGGTTTTGAATAGGCCCTAAAATATTTACGAAGGGGAAATAGGAGTGGCTTTTAATAGGAAACGGGGTTGGGGGTTTGTTAAAGGAGGGGGAAGGGGGGGAGTCGGGTGTGCGGAAGACAGGGGAAGGGGGAGGACTGTCTCTCTCTCTTTTCTCTCTCTCTTTCCTCTCTCTCCCCTTCTCTCTCTCTTAAGGGGGTTTCCAAAACAGCACATTAACCCCTTGAGGGGGGTTTCAAAACAACAAAATTAAAAAGATGTTTCTCTCTCTCTCTCTCTTCTCTCCACCTACACTACTTTTACTGCCCCACCCCTCTTCCCCTCTTTTCTCCTTCTTTTCTCTTCTCTCTCTCTCTCTCTTTTCCAAAAAACCCGTATACAAATTACTGCCCCCCCTCTCTTTCTCCCCCTCTCCCCTTGCTCCTTCCCAACTACGTACTCTATTTCTGCTCTCTCTCTCTCTCTCTCTCCCCCTTTTTCTCTCTCCTCTTCTCTCTCTCCTCTGGCGGGGAATGTTAATTATAGTTTACGAGGGTTTTCAATCCATGTGGGGTGTTTTGTGTGGGGTTTGTCTTTTGTTATTCCCCCAGGTCTTGCCGGGGGGGAAGAACCCAACGCTTTTGTCATTGATACATCCCTAGGGGGCAGTGAGGATCGAACCGCTCCCAACCTGTGGTCTTCAATTTTGGGGATTAAGATTTTAAAAAAAAAACTAATTTATTATTTAACCCAATAAACTTTTTGGTCTTAAACTAAAAGTATTAAATTGTTTTTTTCGGATTTAAAATGAGATTTGGGGCTTTCGGACATAACCCCTTAAAGACCCAGAGAGAAATTTGCCATAGAAATTTGAGGCCCAGAGAGAATTCCCATTGTAATTTGGGGCCCAGAGAGAAATTTTGCCATAGAAAATTTGACCCCCAGAGATAATTGCCTTTTAAATTTGGGAGACCCCAGAACGAAATTCCCATTGAAATTTTGGGGCCCCAGAACGAAAATTTCCCCCTTTTAAATTTTGGGGCCCAGAACGAAATTTCCCATTGAAATTTTGGGAGCCCCAAAAAACGAAATTTCCTTGTAATTTAGACCCAAAAACGAAATTTCCCCCATGGAAATTTTGAGGCCCAGAAGTAATTCCCATTGAAATTTGGGGGGGGCCCAAAACGAAATTTTCCCATTGAAATTTTGGGGGCCCCCAAAACGAAATTCCCCATGGTAATTTGAGGCCCAGAAGAAATTTTCCTTGTAATTTGAGGCCCAAAAACGTAATTCCCATAGTTTTTGAGGCCCAGAAACGTAATTCCATTGTAATTTGAAAACCCGACGTTTTTCCCCATTGAAATTTGAGCCCCAAACGAAATTTCCATTTTTTTTTTTGAGACCCGGGAAACGTTTTCCCCTTGAAATTTTGGGGCCCCCCAAGAACAAATTTCCCTTTGAATTTGGGGCCCAAAAGAAATTTCCCCCATTGAAATTTTGAGGCCCAAAACGTAATTCCCCATTGAATTTGGGGCCCGGGAGAAAATTCCCATAGTAATTGAGGCCCAGAACGAAATTTCCCCATGGTAATTTGAGGCCCAAGAACAAATTCCCTTTGAAAATTTGGGGCCCAGAACGAAATTTCCCCATAGTAATTTGGGGCCCCAAAAAACGAAATTTTCCCATGGAAAATTTTGGGGCCCAAAAACTTTAATTCCCAGGTAATTTGGGGCCCCAGAACGAATTCCCATTGAAATTTTGAGGCCAAAAGGGAATTTCCCCAGTAATTTGGGGGACCAGAACGAAATTTTCCCTTTGGAAGGGAGACCCAAAACGAAATTTCCCCATTGTTTTTGAGACCCAGAACGAAATTCCCATTTTAATTTGAGACCCAGAACGTTTTTCCCAAATTGTAATTTGGCCCCCAAAACGAAATTTCCCCATTGTTTGAGCCCCAAACTTTAATTTTCCTTTTGTTTTTGTGTACCATTAGACCTTTGTAGTGAGCAAGAAATTTTTTATAGCTATGACCTTTTTAGACCTTGTCCAAAAACTTTTGTGGTATATTCAGGGATTTTTCCTTTAATTTTATGGCTGACAACAGCCCTTTTTAAATATACCCAAGGAAAAAATCGGGGCGTCAAGGGGTTACTACTACTAATACTACAATTATACTACTACTATTTACTACTACTACTATACTATACTTCTATACTACTACTTCAAACTACTACTTTAACTACTTACTATACTACTATACTATTACTACTACTACTACTACACTAATAAATACTACTACTACTACTACTCTACTCTACTACTACTATTTCCCTAACTACTCACTACTACTACTACTCCTACTACTACTACTATTTTTTTTTTTTTTACTACTACTTCTATACTTTATTTCTACAAACTACTACTACTTCTAACTATACTACTACTTACTCTATTTACTACTACTACTACAAATACAAATACTAATAATACTACTACAAACTATACTACTAACTACTACTACTACTTTTACTACTACTACAAACTACTACATACTACTACTACTACTTCTAACTACAAACTATTTACTATACTCCCTACTATTTACTCTACTACTACTACTACTACTACTACTAACTAGTTTCGGGGTTTCTTTTAAAGGGGGTTTTAAGGTTTCAATGTTTTTTAATTTTTGTTCAAATCAGTCTTCAAAACAGTTTCTAACACCTGGGGAAAAAGTAGTGGGTGGAAAGGGGGTGGGTAGTTTCAATGGGGGCGGGCGGGGGTATTTTATTAATGGGGGGGGGGGCTGAGGGGGGGCACAGCTGGGTAGGGGGGCACAAAGCCCACGGGTACAAAGGGGCCCATTTCTAAAAGGTTTTTACCATTAAGAAGGGGTTTTTTAAGCAAAAGGTTTTTTTTTTTTTTTTTTGGGGGAAACCCCCCCCTTTTTTTAAGGGTTTTTTTTAAAAATTTGGGAAAAAAATCAAGGATTTGGGTGGGTGGGGGGGCAATTCTTCCTGCCCCCCCCCTCCCCCCCAAACCTGCTCCCCCCAATTCCCACCCCCCCCACCCCCAACCACCCCCAAAACCCCCACCCCCACATTAAGGCCAAGAAAGGACCAACCGAGAAACCAATTAAGCCACCAACCACCACACAAACCCGCCACCACCCCCAACAAAAACAGCCACCACCACCACCCACCACCACACCCCAAACGCCACCACCCCCACACACCACCACCCCCACCACCACCACCACCACCCCCCACCACCACACCACCACCCCCCCAGCCCCCACCCCCAGCCCCCCACCACCACCACCCCCAACAGCCCCCCCCAAACCACCACCACCCCCACAGCCACCACCACCCACCCAACACCCCCACCACCACCACCACACCACCAACACCACAAACCACCACAGCCACCCCCCCACCACCACAGCCACCACCACCACCACCACCCCCAAACCCCAACCCCAAACCACCACCACCACAACCCCCCAAACCCCCACACACAGCCACCACCCAACACCACACACCACCCCACCCCCAAACCCCAAAAGCCCACCCCCAACCCCACCACACACAGCCCCCAACCACCCACCCACCCCCAAAAAGCCACCCCCACCCCCCAAACACAAAAGCCACCACCCCCCCACCACACAAGCCAACCACCACCACCACCACCACCCCCACCCACACCAACCCCCCAACACACCACACCACCACCACACACAGCCACCCCCCCACCACACACCACCCCCCACCACCAACACCCCCCCAACCCCAAAACCCCCCACCACCACCACACACGGGCCCACCCCCACCACCCCCACACACCACCCCCCACCACCACCACACCACCCCCAAACCACCACACCCCCCCAGCAAAAGCCACCACCCACCACCACACCCCCACCCCACCACCACCCACCACCCCCAAAACACACCCCCCCACCCCCAACCCAACCACCACACCCGCCCCCAGTCACCCCCACCACCACCACACCAGACACCAACCACCACCACCCCCACACAGCCCCCACCTACCACCCCACAAAACCCCACCCCACCCCACCCCCAAACACACAGAACCCAGCCCCACCACCACCCACACAGCCACCCCCCCCAAACCACAAAACCACACCACCACCACCACACACGGGCCACAGCCACCCCCACCACAAACCCCACCACCCCCACACCCACACCACCCCAACACAGCCCCCACCACCCCAAACACAAAAACACCCAAACCACCACCACCACACAAAAAAACCACCACCACCCCCACCCCCCCCCCCAACACCCCCAAAACCACCACCCCACCACCCCCACACACACACCACCCACACACCCCACCACCCACCACCACCACCCCCACACCACCCCCAACACCACCCCCACCCCACACAACAAACCCCCCAAACCACCTACCACACACACCCCCACCACCCCCACCACCACACAACACAACACCACCACACACACCCCAAACCCACCACACACACACAACCCCACCACAAAACACACCCCACCCCCACCACACCACCACACACACACACACACACACACACAAAAAACCCCAAAACCCAAAACACCCCCAACACCACCCCCGCCACACACCCCACACAACCCCAAAGCCCCCCCTTTACAAGTACCTTTTTTCCCAACCCAAATCATTTCAGTCAGAAAAAAATTTCTTTTTCGTACAATTATATTTTTGCTTATTGAGTAAAATTTGGAAATAAAACCTTGGGAGAAAGTTTATCAGGATGTCATTTTAATTCCCTAACATTCTACAGCGTCTCTATCCATCATCACAAAGTCACCCAAGGCACCCAGGCCATAGTCATCATCAGCACCCAGGCCATAGTCATCATCAGCACCCAGGCCATAGTCATCATCAGCACCCAGGCAATAGTCATCATCAGCAGTCAATACATTATCAGTACAAAAAATTGATGCCTACAGAAATAACAGTCCATTTTATTATCAATGAGTAAAGAAATGACAAAAATATATTACTGTATACAACTATATCCCCTCTCTCTCTCTCTCTCTCTCTCTTTTCCTCTCTCTCTCTCTCTCTCTCTCTCTCTCTCTCTCTCTCTCTCTCTCTCTCTCTCTTTTCCTCCACCTCTCTGGCTCTCTCTCACGCACTTTCTCTCGTCCTCTCTCTCTCTCACACACTTTCTCTCTTGTCCCCTCTCTCTCTCTCTCTCTCTCTCTCTCTCTTGTCCTCTCTCTCTCACTTTCTCTGTCTCTCTCTTGTCCTCCTCTCTCTCTCTCTCTCTCTCTTGTCCTCCTCTCTCTCTCTCTCTCTTGGCCTCCTCTCTCTCTCACACTTTCTCTCTCTTGTCCTCTCTCACATTATCTCTCGTCTCTCTTGTCCTCCTCCTCTCTCTCTCTCTCTCTCTCTCTCTCTCTCTCATACTGTCTACGTATTGACATAACTGTTAACAAGACTATTTATCTTACAGTGTTGACATCCTGTGAGGAACAGACAGAACACTCAACAGCCAGGCCTCACCACCACAGGTCTCACCACACACACACACCACCACCACAGTTCTCACCAATCACACACCACCACCACAATCCTCACCACACACCACCACAGTTCTCACCAATCACACACCACCACCACAATCCTCACCACACACACACAAGGCGTGACGGCGGAGTCTCAGCGCCGGCTCCCACCAGTCCCCTTGTACGGCCGCTCACCACCCAACAGTGACGTCACCATCACCCCCGCTGTGGCTGTAGTGGTCACCGGCCTTTAGGGGTCAAAATGCATCACTGGCCTGTACAAGATGACCTCTGATGACCTCTTAAGGCGTTGCAGGGTCATTCACAGCCAGGCGACAGGTGAGAGGAGGACTGTTTTGCTGTAACGACTTCCACCACTGCAGTTCTGCTGGTCATTCTAGTGTAGAGACAGTGGTTACTAGTAATGCTAATAGATGATCTGTTTATATACTAGTAATGCTATACTAGATGAATAGAAGATCAGTTTTTAGAGAGCTAGTCAAGATATTTAACGTCAATATTTTCACTACATACATCAAAAAAAACTTCTTATGAACTAAAATATTTTATAAGTCATCACTACTTAAAAGCCCGGAGATTAGGCAGAAGGAAATCACGACAAGAACTTAAACTCGCTTGCCGTGTGTATTTGTATGAGACGTATTATTGCCGTGTTACCAGTACATCTAGAGTGTTACCAGTACATCTAGAGTGTTACCAGTACATCTAGAGTGTTACCAGTACATCTAGAGTGTTACCAGTACATCTAGAGTGTTACCAGTACATCTAGAGTGTTCCCAGTACAGCTAAGTGTTACCAGAAACATCTAGAGTGGTTACCAGTACATCTAGAGTGTTCCCAGTACATCTAGAGTGTTCCCAGTACATCTAGAGGTTACCAGTACAGCTAGAGTGTTACCAGTACATCTAGTGTTACCAGTACATCTAGAGTGTTCCCCAGTACATATAGAGTTTTACCAGTACATCTAGAGGTTACCAGTACATCTTAGAGTGTTACCAGTACATCTAGAGTGTTACCAGTACAGCTAGAGTGTTACCAGTACATCTAGAGTGTTACCAGTACAGCTAGAGTGTTACCAGTACATCTAGAGTGTTACCAGTACATCTAGAGTGTTACCAGTACATCTAGAGTGTTACCAGTACATCTAGAGTGTTACCAGTACATCTAGAGTGTTACCAGTACATCTAGAGTGTTACCAGTACATCTAGAGTGTTACCAGTACATCTAGAGTGTTACCAGTACATCTAGATTTTTACCAGTACATTAGGGGTGTTACCAGTACATCTAGAGTGTTACCAGTACATCTAGAGTGTTACCAGTACATCTAGAGTGTTACCAGTACATCTAGAGTGTTACCAGTACATCTAGAGTGTTACCAGTACATCTAGTGTTACCAGTACATCTAGAGTGTTACCAGTACATCTAGAGTGTTACCAGTACAGCTAGAGTGTTACCAGTACAGCTAGAGTGTTACCAGTACAGCTAGAGTGTTACCAGTACAGCTAGAGTGTTACCAGTACAGCTAGAGTGTTACCAGTACAGCTAGAGTGTTACCAGTACAGCTAGAGTGTTACCAGTACAGCTAGAGTGTTACCAGTACAGCTAGAGTGTTACCAGTACAGCTAGAGTGTTACCAGTACAGCTAGAGTGTTACCAGTACAGCTAGAGTGTTACCAGTACAGCTAGAGTGTTACCAGTACAGCTAGTGTGTTACCGGTACATCTAGAGTGTTACCGGTACATCTAGAGTGTTACCGGTACATCTAGAGTGTTACCGGTACATCTAGAGTGTTACCAGTACAGCTAGAGTGTTACCAGTACATCTAGAGTGTTACCAGTACATCTAGAGTGTTACCGGTACATCTAGAGTGTTACCGGTACATCTAGAGTGTTACCGGTACATCTAGAGTGTTACCGGTACATCTAGAGTGTTACCGGTACAGCTAGAGTGTTACCGGTACAGCTAGAGTGTTACCGGTACAGCTAGAGTGTTACCGGTACAGCTAGAGTGTTACCGGTACATCTAGAGTGTTACCGGTACATCTAGAGTGTTACCGGTACAGCTAGAGTGTTACCGGTACAGCTAGAGTGTTACCAGTACATCTAGAGTGTTACCAGTACAGCTAGAGTGTTACCAGTACATCTAGAGTGTTACCAGTACATCTAGAGTGTTACCAGTACAGCTAGAGTGTTACCAGTACAGCTAGAGTGTTACCAGTACATCTAGAGTGTTACCAGTACATCTAGAGTGTTACCAGTACAGCTAGAGTGTTACCAGTACATCTAGAGTGTTACCAGTACAGCTAGAGTGTTACCAGTACATCTAGAGTGTTACCAGTACAGCTAGAGTGTTACCAGTACAGCTAGAGTGTTACCAGTACATCTAGAGTGTTACCAGTACATCTAGAGTGACAACCGTGTGTCCTTACAGCATCCATCCATCACTGGGGGCGCGTTGCCTCGCCCACCCTACGACGCCACTCCCGGGGGTCACCACGCGCGAGTCCCCATGCAGGCTGCCTTCCCACACCAAGCAGTTCCCATGCAGGCTGCCTTCCCACACCAAGCAGTTCCCATGCAGGCTGCCTTCCCACCCCAAAGGGCAGTCTGCCTTCCCATACCAAGCAGTCCCCATGCGGGCCCTGCCTTCCCCACACCAAGCAGTTCCCATGCAGGCTCCCTTTCCCACCCCAAGCAGTCTGCCTTCCCATACCAAGCAGTTCCCATGCAGGCTCCCTTTCCCACACCAAGCAGGCTGCCTTCCCACACCAAGCAGTCCCCATGCAGGCTGCCTTCCCACCCCCAAGCAGTCCCCATGCAGGCTCCTTTCCCACCCCAAAAGCAGTCCCCATGCAGGCTGCCTTCCCACACCAAGCAGTCCCCATGCAGGCTGCCTTCCCACACCAAGCAGTCCCCATGCAGGCTGCCTTCCCACACCAAGCAGTCCCCATGCAGGCTGCCTTCCCACACCAAGCAGTCTGCCTTCCCACACCAAGCAGCTCTCGACAGGAAGCATCAACTTGCCCCAGCCAGGAGCCTTGTGGGCGCCCCCTTGGCCTCCTCCACGCCGGATTGTCTCTTACAGATACAACCCGATGGGAAGGATCGGTTTCAGGGCAGCGTGCCACATGCCCATATAGCCCAAGTTGGCGCTGAGGACTATGCAGGTAAAAAGGCCTCGATGCAGTCTCACGGTGCAATCGTGGTTTGACACGTAATCATCCCAGCGATACCCCGTGATTCTGCGAAGACACTTATTACCGGAGATTGATTCGTCTCTTCAAGTCGCTATTTGGTGTCCATGTCTCACAACCCTAGAGTAAGACAGGGATCACAAGCGCCTTGAAGATCCCAGGAGGAGGAGTTGTATAGGAAGTTAATGAGATTGTCTGAATATATGTCCCCCCCCCCCTCTCTCTCACCACACCCACCCACACCCACACCCACACCCACAGGACACCACACCACACCCACACCCACACCACACCACACCCACACCCACACCCACAGGACACGACACCACACCCACACCCACAGGACACCACACCACACCCCCCACCACCCCACCCACACCCACACCCACACACCCACACCCACACCCACACCCTCATGCCAGTGGTGCCCCGTGACAGTGCAGGCATGTGACAATGTACAGTGTGGGGTCTTACCTGTAAATAAACTTGTCCCAACACATTACTGTCTTTAATCAGCCAAGCAGTCTGTCTCACCAACAGTTCTCTGCTTCTGAACTTTGCAAGGTCCAGAAGGTTGAGAATTGCAGGTTCTTGGTATCAGAGACCAGAGCTGCAACCGCTGGACATGGTATAGTAATGCCGGAGGGGGAGCTAAGGAGATCCCCACATCCTCGTTAATACTCGTTGGAGGATCCCCCAGAACGCAGGTTTACCGGAGTGCTGAGTTCTTTGGAACAGATCACAGACTTGTTGTTGCTACACTTAAGCTTCATGTCAAGTCCAGAAGAATCTCAAGAGGTAACCATACTGTGTTTCTCTGAGAAACTGAAGGACTTGACATGTGTCATGATATGCGGTGGCAGTCTCAAATCGGTTTGATGTGCTCGGTGCTCTCGGGGATCCTGTAGAACTGTGGGATACCTTCAAACGTGAAACTCTACAGGCTGCCAAGGAGGGGTATTGGGGAGCGCCGAGGTCAAGGCGTGGTTTGTCTCGACGGAGACGCTGGAGAAAATCAGAAGGAGAGTCGCGCTCCCGGGCTGGCTGGGAACCGGGACCAGCACAGGGCTCTGTCACGCCGGACTAGAACCCTCCTGGGGAGAGAAAAAGGAGAGGTATGTCAGGAGTCTCGCTGAGGATGTCGAGGGTCTTTTGAACGCAAATGACCTCCGACCCGCCTACCGAGCCCTGAAGAAGCCCCGTTCCAAGTCTCCTTCTCGGGCGAGTGCATTCGAACAGCAGAATGGGCGCCTCGTGTCGGACATGGATGGGCAGATGGCTCGTTGGGCTAAAGTACTTTGGGCAGTTGTTCACGGTGGACCCTCCAACTGAGCCAGCTTCACACCACTGGGTTACAGGCAGTGGATGCCGATCCTCCATTGCCCGAAAGCGCCCCCTCTCTTGACGAAGTCAGAGAGGCTGTAGAAAAAGTTGGGGGTGGAAAGGCAGCTGGTGTTTGTAATATCAGTGCGGAGCTCCTCAAAGCTGGGGGTGAGGCCATGATCCGCGGGGGTTTCATGCTGTCCTGACTGCCGTGTGGCAATCAGGTACCATTCCTCCTGACTGGAAAAGGGGGCTGGTCGTCCCTATCTGGAAAGGGAAAGGGGACCGCAGGACTGCAACAATTACCGCGGTATTACACTGCTCAGCGTACCAAGGCAAGGTGCTTGCCCATCTATTGCTGACACAAATTCGCAGTCATCTGGTGAAGCATCGAGACCTCAGCAGTCTGGGTTCACGCTGGTAAGTCAACAACGGACCGATCCTAGCGCTTCGTGTCCTGGTGGAAACCCGACGTGAGTTTGGACAGGGGGTGCTTGCAGCCTATGTTTTATCTCAAGAAGGCGTTGACTCAGTGCATCGTGAGTCACTCTGGGATCTTCTGCGACTTCGAGGGTTCCTGCAAGGACTATTGGTTTTATAAACTGGTCTGTATTCTGGGACTGAGAGTGCTGTGAAGTGTGGGGCAAAGGTGTATCCAGCTTCCTTGCCTGTGAATACAGGAGTGAGGCAAGGGTGCGTCCTTGCCCCATCACTTTTCAACGCTTGTATGGACTGGGTATTGGACAAGGTTGTAGATCAAAGTGATTGTGGAGCACCGTCGGCAACACCAAGACACTGATCTTGTTTTTGCCGATGATGCAGTAATCTTTGCTGAGTCGCTGGAGGTCCTGGCGATGGCTCTCGAGGCGGCACGAGGAGGCAAAGCCTTTGGGATTGAGGTTCCTGGCTCAAGACCAAGGTCCAGGTGTTTGGAGACTTACTAGATGAAGCAGTACAGTCTGTTCTGCGTGTGGCGAGGATTTTGAGATCTTGGAAAGTTTTACATACCTTGGGAGCGCAGTCCATAATGACGGCGGGTCACGTCAAGAAGCCTTACGGCGATTGGCATAGCCCACGGTGTTATGACTCGCTCAGGGGGGAGTATTTTTGTGCACTTTTTTGGATTTTTTTTCAACTTTTATTTGTTGCAACTTTTTGGTTTTTTTTTTCTTCTACTTTTTTTTTGGGTTTTTTGCACCTTTTTTTTTTTTTTTGCTATTTTTTTTTATATTTAACTAAAAAAAACTCAACTTTTGCCTGAATACAGTAATATTTATATGATTATTATATTACACTGTATTACTTTTAATATATGATGATGATAATATATTGCATTAGTAAAACATATAGGTTTGTCTTGCACTGACGTCACGATCTAGCGTCTTCAACCCAAAAATGCCCCGTGGGAGCCAGCTGGAGGACCAACAAACGCCACTTGCCGCCCGTTTTTAGCCAGCTTAGGGTCATTTTCCCCTACCTAATATATGTTTATCAGTATAAAGAATACTGTCATCCTCGGAAATGTTTGTTCTGTAATATTATCAAATAAAAAACTTTTAAAACACACTAAAGAAAGGCCATTATGAGACTCTCAAGAAATAGGCATGAACTTATTTTCACCAACGCCAGCTCCCATTTAATATTTTGCTCGCAAACTTTTTACATGGAAAAATATGAATAAAAGTGGAATTTCATTAGCTTTCCATTGATATATTTTCGTACTGATAAATAAATTTAAAACCATGATAAATTAGCGTTAATAAATAAATAACATCAGGAAATAGAGTAATTTTTCCGATTGATGAGGTTATTTATTTAGTTAACGCTAATTTATGCATGGTTCTAATTTATTTATCAGATAACGAAATATATTTAATGGAAAGCTAATGAAATTCCGCTTCTTATCATATTGTCATGTAAAATGTTTGCGAGCAAAATATTAAATGGGAGCTGGGGGTTGTACCGTAGATAAGTGAAAATCGCCACCTACAGTGAAGTCGCCAGGCGCCAAATATTAGAATGATAGCCTCACTACTGCTGTGTCTGTGCTACTGAAGATGATACACAGTAGTTTATATCATGACTGTATAATCTAAACCCCGTTTTAGCGTTGTTTTATGCTTGTAGCTGCAAGTATAACTGTTGCGATTTGCTTCTCACGTTTTTCTTCGCGTGATGACACAGTAAACAGTAGCCTTTCGGGCGACAGGACACAGACTTGCCAGATCTTTCAAACTTAAATAGAATTTATTTTCACGTCGGCAGAGGAATTTTTATATATCCAAGCATCTTCTGCAGCTAAATATATAGAGACTTGTTTTACTTTACCTTAATTTCCCTGAATTTCCCCCGAGTGGCGACTCAACTGTTGGGTTAAAATACTAGCTGGCGACTTTACTGTAGTAGGTATAGTGAGGTCGCCACTCGGTTTTTTATTTTGTAATTTGTTCATTTATAGCCTACTATGACACAGATGAAGACACAAAAGACACAGACTCTCCAGATGCCCCTTCTAACTGTCCTGAAATCATGGATGTACAAATGTAACTATTAACGCCACCACACGGCTGTACATCACAAAGAAACGTAGAACTGGCGACTTCACTGTTATCTACGGTAGAATATTAAGTTCATGCATATTTCTTCATAGTCTCATAATGGCATTTCTTTAGTGTGTTTTACGGTTTTTTATTTGATAATATTATAGAACAAACATTTCCGCAGACAACAGTATATCTTTTATACTGATAAACATATATTAGGTAGGGGAAAATGACCTAAGCTGGCTAACACGGGCGGCAAGTGGCGTTTGTTGGTCCTCCAGCTGGCTCCCACGGGCGGCATTTGGCTTGAAACCACGTCTGTCGCAGCCACAACAAGGGCTGTGACGTCACGGGCAAGACATCTATGCTGTAGTACTTATATGAGTAGTACAGGACATGGTATTACTATTATATAGGATGATAATAATATATTGCATTACTATAATACAGTAAAACCTCGCGTATTCGGACCCTCATTGTTCGGACTTTGATATATTCGGATCTCTCCTTTTGGGGGGGGGTCGAAATTTCCTAGCTATATATACACACCTAGATATTTTTTTTTGGGGGGGGGGTCGAAATTTCCTAGCTATATATTACACCTAGATTTTTTTTTTTTTTTTGGGGGGGGGGGTCGAAATTCCTAGCTATATACACACCTAGAATTTTTTTTTTGGGGGGGGGGGGGTCGAAATTTCCTAGCTATATATACACCTAGAATTATTATTTTTTTTTTTGGGGGGTGGGTCGAAATTCCTAGCTATATATACACCTAGAATTGGGGGGGGTCGAGATTTCCTAGCTATATACACCTAGAATTTTTTTTTTTGGGGGGGGGGGGGGGGGGGGGTCGCGAAATTTCCTAGCTATATATACACCTAGATTTTTATTATTATTATTATTATTATTTTTTTTACATATCCCCCCATTATTCGGATCCTTGCATTACTCGGACCACTCCTTGGCCCAATAGTCCGGATATGAGAGGTTTTCCTGTATATATGTAGTGTTAAATGTCACTGATCTGTTCTTGTCTGGCAGTAACTTTTTCCTGGCTCCAAAGTTTGATTTCGCTACCATTATTGATGTCTGAACTCCCTCACACATTGGCTAGCTACTACTAGTCTATTTTATTTATTAAGGTCAAAATGCAGTGAGGAAGCCACGCCCCCTGCCTGCCCTTCTATGCTACGGGACAGCTGATTGGTGCATTCCTCGTATCATCACTACCCATCACAATATCTTCACTACTTAACAGCGGCGTGACCACTGCACACAGCAATCTTCACTACAGAGGGTGTTTTGATTTTGTCACCCTCTGTAGTGAAGATTGCTGTGCAGTGGTCACGCCGCTGTTAAGTAGTGAAGATATTGTGATGGGTGGTGATGATACCAGGAATGCACCAATCAGCTGTCCCGTAGCATAGAAGGGGAGGCAGGGGGCGTGGTTCCTCACTGCATTTGACCCTAATAACAAAATAGACGATACACTCTATATTTTATGAAGCAATTATGAATCAGCACTCGAGATGTTAACTCCTGGTTCTGACTTCTAAATATATGTAGCTGATAAAAATGCGTTCAGAAGAAGTTTTTGAAGAATATTATGGTTTGCTGAATACATTGACGGAATTTTAAAAATNTTTTAAATTTCACAAGAAACCCGGAACCCCCAAACAAGGAACCCTTTTGAAGAAAAAACATCCAGAACCTTTACATGTAAACAAAGTTCAAAACAAAAAACCCATTCTGTGTAACCAAATACACAAGAACCTCTTACAGTGAACAAGTACAGGAAACCTTTTTAATTGGAAACAGTACAACAAAAATCTTTTCAGTGGAACACAGAAACACAGGATCTTCTTACATGGTAAACAAAACACAAAGGAACCCCTTTTTTATATGTGAAACAAGACAACAAAACCTTTTACATTAAAACAGTACCACACAAGGGCTTTTAGCAGGTGAACACAAGACAACACAGGAATTTTTAATGACCAAGGAACTCTTATGCAGTGAACACAGTACAACACAGGAACTTCTTATGCCTGTGTGAAACAAGTACACCCCGAACCTTCATTGGAAATTTGAAACAGTCCCCGAATCCCCTTTTAAAAACAGTAAAACGGAAATTTTTATAGTGGAACAAAAAACCCGGAACTTTTTTATGCAGTTAACAAATACAACAAGGAAAATTTTTTGCATTTAAAACCCAAAACACCACAGGAAATTCTTCTTGTGGAAACAAGACAAACGGAATCTTTTAGCAGTGGAAAAAAAAAAAAAAACAAAAAAATTTAAACAAGGAACAAAAACCAAGGAAATTTTTTTTGTTAAAAGAAACAACAAAATCTCTTTGCTGTGACACAAGTACAACAAGGAATCTTCTTTGCATGTAAACAAAGACACACAGGAACTCTTCTTTATGTGTGAACACAGAACCAAAACTTCTATCATGTTGAACAAGACAAGGAAACTTCTTATGCATGTGTGAACACAAGTCAACACAGGAACTTTTATTGGCAAAACAAACACAGGAACCTTTTAATTTTACACAACACCAAAATCTTCTAGCATGTGGAACACAATACAACACAGGACCTTTTATCATGTGTGGAAACAAGTACAAACAGGAACTCTTTTGGTGTGTAACAAAAAACACAAGAACTCTTCTTATGCATGGGAAAACACCAAGGAATTTAAACAGGGAACACAAAAACCTTTTCTTTATTGTGAACCAAAAACCACAGGAAATCTTATGAAATGAACACAGTACAACACAGGAACCTTCTTAAGTTGAAACACAAGACAACCGGAAATCCATTTTGTGGTAAAAACCCGTAACACCCCAGGAACTCTCTTTTTTTGTTGAAACAAAGTACAACACAGAAACCTTTTTTTTTATGCATGGTGAACACAGTAAACACAGGAACCTTCTTATGCATGTTGAACAAAGTACAACACAGGTTTTCTTATGGCATGTGGAAAAAAGTACACCAGGACCTCTTAATGTGGAAAACAACACAGGAAATCTTTTATGCGTGTGAACCAAGTACAACACCAAACTTCTTTCATGGAAACAAAACAAACACAGGAACTTTTTATTGTGTGAAACCCAAAACACAGGAACTCTTTTAAGGTAACACCAATACACCAGGAACTATCAGTGTAACCAAAATAAACACGAATCTTTAATTGTGTGAACAAACAAACGGAACTCTTCTTATGCATTTTGAAAAAAAAACCACGGAACTCTTTGCATGGGTAACACAAAACAAAACGATCCTTTTAATCCCTTTAACACAGGAACCCCAGAAACCACCAGACTCTTAAGGAACACAATACAAACGGGAAAACCTTTACAATTTAAAAAATAAACAAGGGAAATCTCTATCATGGTGAACACAAGTTACAAACCAAGGAACTCTTTAAAGGGAAAAATAACACACAACCTCTTATGCAGGGAAACAACAAACTTTAACAGTAACACAAAACCTTTTACCTGTTGGGAAAACAAAGTACACACAGGAACCCTTTTTATGCATGTGTAGAACAACAAGTTTTAAAAACAAGGGAATCTTTACATATGTGGTGAAAAAAACACCAAGGAACTTTCTTTGGGAAAAACAAAGTACAACACGGAAACTTTCTATGCAGTGAAAAAAAAACCAGGACTCTTCCTTCTTGTAACAAAGAAAAAGAACCAGATTTACAAGTACAACAAGAATTTTACACAAGTAACAATACACCAAGGAAATCTTTACAATGTAACAAGTAAACCGGAACTCTTCTTATGCGGAACAACAGTAAAAAAACAGGAAAAAACCTTTTATCTGTGTGAACCAAAGTACAACCAGGAACTCTTTTTATGCATGTGTAAAACAAGTACACCACAGGAACTCTCTTATGCATGTGTGAACGCAAGTACAAAAGGAACTCTTCTTATGCATTGTGTGAACACAAGTACAACACAGGAAACTCTTCTTTATGCATGTGTGAACACAAAGACAACACAGGAACTCTTTCTTATGTATGTGTGAACACAAGTACAACAACAGAACTCTTTTATGCATGTGTGAACACAATGTAAATCACCAGAAGGGAAAAAAAACATGTTTCATTTTTCCCTCTATGATCTTGGGACACCCCTAGTGACCAATCTATTCACTTACCTTAACAGCGGCGTGACACTGGACAGCATCTTCAATACAGAGGGTGACAAAATCAAAACACCCCTGTAGTGAAGATTGCTGTCCAGTGGTCAGCGTGTTAAAGTAATCGTCCAGACCCTGTTTTTGCTAATTATGTTGAATCAACACACTAATTCCACCAAAAATAATTGATTCCAGGCCTTATCCGTAAAAATACGACTTTTGTAAGAAGCGCACGTAAAAAAATCGTGACTCAACAAGGCTACGAATGTTATTGAGAGTCAGAACAGAAAGAGTTACCAATCCAAGTTAAAACATCTGTCTGACCTGTCGGAAAGTTATGAGAGCGATGATACTTCAGGTGTCAGACAGTGAATCTGTCGCTGATCGCAGATTAGAGTACGATGTTCAATCTGGAGACCGAAATATAATGACGATGCTCGCGTTATTAGTACTATGAGGAAAACGAACCTCGATTGTGATGGCTACGCTACGGATGTGTGGGCTCAATGGAAGTGGGGGGTGGGGGGTGATGTAGACAGTGGTGACAGAAAGGCAACGGGAGGTTGTTGAACTGGTTTGTGTTTGCAGACGCCGTACAAGCTACGCTCGCGTAGTCAATGTGTGGTACGGGAATGTGTGGGTGGGTGGGGGGTGATGTTGTCGACCGCACAAAATATTTTCACAAGATTTAACGTCGTCGTATCAGTAGAAACGTAGTGCAAAACTCTCTGGAAAGCCACAGCGGTTCTTGCGATGCATGATGCATGTGGCATATCGCAAAAGAATCTAGCAGAAACACCCAAACCAAAAATCTTCAAGTACTATATTATCTCTTTGTTGTTTACATGCTTCTGACAGCGCGGAGAGGAGGAGCCTTCCTCCTGATGCGGCACCGAGCCGTGGCGCATCCTCTGCAAGTTGCCAACAGGGTGTTCAAAGCTCGGGGAATTTACAGATTTTGATTGGGATTTTTAAAAAAACGGCTTTGATGGATCAAGAAGTGACAACCTATTGTTTTATCTCGAAAGGGGCTATACCTAACACACAAAGCGGAATGATAAAATGGTCGGACGTTACTTTAAGTATGAAGATATTTTAATTGGTAGTGATGACACGAGGAATGCACCAATCAGCTGCCTCATAGCATAAAAGGGGCAGGAGGGGGCGTGGTTTCCTGACTGATTTGCCCATAATAAAAAAAAATAGACTATGTCACTATATATTGTTTAAAACAAATATGAATCACCACTCGAGAAGTTAATCCCGGTTTTGACTTCTAAAATAGTAGCTAAAAAAATATTGAAGTCCTTTTAAGAAATTTTGTTTTATTTAAGTACCGAAGATAACACTAGTCGCCAGTCATCGCCACTGCACTAAGTCCCATTTCAATATTTACAATTATAGCATCATACAGCCTTGTATGTGCACTGAAGAGCATGCACAGTTAGTCCATCACACTACATGTCTTCAGTGGCACATACAAAAAAAAAAAAAAAAAAAAAATATCCTCACAAAAAATGTAATAATAATGTTTATGAATAACAACAAGTATTAGTAAGTAGGAATATAGGAGGAGTGTAATAGTAAATATAGTAGTAATTGGGAGTAGTAGAGTAGTGTTGTAAAAACGCCAGTAGTTTTTATTTGTACATCACACTACATGTCTTCAGTGGCACATACAAGGCTGTAGTGATACTATAATTCGTAATATATTGTGCCTGGCGACATAAGTGCAGTGGCAAGTGACTGGCGACTATAGTGTTATCTATGGTAGTGAAAATATCTGTTAATCATCTAGGCTAGCTCTTTGAAAACTGATCGTCTACTAATCTAGTATAGCATTACTAGTAACAACTGTACACACACTAGAACAAAACACAGTTCTCCTCCTCTCACCTGTCGCCTGGCTTGTGAATGACCCTGTAACACCTGAGAGGTCATCAGAGGTCATCTTGTAAAGGCCAGTGTTGCATTTTGACCCCTAAGACACCGCCATCACTCCTTCATGCCACACACAAACTGTCATGGCAACAACATATTGATCAATAAATGACATGAAATATCTCGGTGCTAATATAAATATTTAGTAGAAATATCTCAGTGAAGTCATGTAAGTAGTGGCGGGGATAATGTTGGTATAGCAATAACATCATTAATATTTACCTCTCATTATAACTACTATGGTGAGAACAGATTGGCCAGCTGACAACACCTCAACACCACCACCATGCATGCCATCACCATCACACTATAACTGTTGGATATGCAAAGCCACAACACTATAACACTGACATACGAACACACTACGCTATGAGAGGACACGGCTGCCACCACACTGTAACACTGTCCACCACCACCACCCATTGCCACACTCCTGCCACCACACATGTAAACCTGTAACACTGTCCACCACCACCACCCATTGCCACACTCCTACCACCACACATGTAACACTGTCCACCACCACCATCCATTGCCACACTCCTGCCACCACACATGTAACACTGTCCACCACCACCACCACCCATTGCCACACTCCTGCCACCACACATGTAACACTGTGCACCACCACCACCACCCATTGCCACACTCCTACCACCACACATGTAAACCTGTCCACCACCACCACCCATTGCCACACTCCTACCACCACACATGTAACATGTCCACCACCACCACCCATTGCCACACTCCTGCCACCACACATGTAACACTGTCCACCACCACCATCCATTGCCACACTCCTGCCACCACACATGTAACACTGTCCACCACCACCATCCATTGCCACACTCCTACCACCACACATGTAACCCTGTCCACCACCACCACCCATTGCCACACTCCTGCCACCACACATGTAAACACTGTCCACCACACACCACCCATTGCCACACTCCTGCCACCACACATGTAACACTGTCCACCACCACCACCCATTGCCACACTCCTACCACCACACATGTAACCTGTCCCACCACCACCATCCATTGCCACACTCCTGCCACCACACATGTAACACTGTCCACCACCACCACCCATTGCCACACTCCTACCACCACACATGTAACACTGTCCACCACCCCCATCCATTGCCACACTCCTACCACCACACATGTAACCTGTCCACCACCACCACCACCCATTGCCACACTCCTACCACCACACATGTAACACTGTCCACCACCACCACCACCCATTGCCACACTCCTGCCACCACACATGTAACACTGTCCACCACCACCATCCATTGCCCACACTCCTGCCACCACACATGTAACACTGTCCACCACCACCATCCATTGCCACACTCCTGCCACCACACATGTAACACTGTCCACCACCACCACCCATTGCCACACTCCTGCCACCACACATGTAACACTGTCCACCACCACCATCCATTGCCACACTCCTGCCACCACACATGTAACACTGTCCACCACCACCATCCATTGCCACACTCCTGCCACCACACATGTAACCTGTCCACCACCACCACCCATTGCCACACTCCTGCCACCACACATGTAACACTGTCCACCACCACCACCCATTGCCACACTCCTACCACCACACATGTAACACTGTCCACCACCACACCACCCATTGCCACACTCCTGCCACCACACATGTAACACTGTCCACCACCACCATCCATTGCCACACTCCTGCCACCACACATGTAACACTGTCCACCACCACCACCCATTGCCACACTCCTGCCACCACACATGTAACCTGTCCACCACCACCATCCATTGCCACACTCCTGCCACCACACATGTAACACTGTCCACCACCACCACCCATTGCCACACTCCTACCACCACACATGTAACACTGTCCACCACCACCATCCATTGCCACACTCCTGCCACCACACATGTAACCTGTCCACCACCACCACCCATTGCCACACTCCTGCCACCACACATGTAACACTGTCCACCACCACCACCACCCATTGCCACACTCCTACCACCACACATGTAACCTGTCCACCACCACCACCCATTGCCACACTCCTACCACCACACATGTAACACTGTCCACCACCACCACCCATTGCCACACTCCTACCACCACACTTGTAACACTGTCCACCACCACCACCCATTGCCACACTCCTGCCACCACACATGTAACACTGTCCACCACCACCATCCATTGCCACACTCCTGCCACCACACATGTAACACTGTCCACCACCACCACCCATTGCCACACTCCTACCACCACACATGTAACACTGTCCACCACCACCATCCATTGCCACACTCCTACCACCACACATGTAACACTGTCCACCACCACCACCACCCATTGCCACACTCCTACCACCACACATGTAACACTGTCCACCACCACCATCCATTGCCACACTCCTGCCACCACACATGTAACCTGTCCACCACCACCATCCATTGCCACACTCCTACCACCACACATGTAACACTGTCCACCACCACCACCCATTGCCACACTCCTGCCACCACACATGTAATACTGTCCCACCACCACACCATTGCCACACTCTACCACCACACTTGTAATACTGTCCACCACCCACCATCCATTGCCACACTCCTGCCACCACACATGTAACCTGTCCACCACCACCACCCATTGCCACACTCCTACCACCACACATGTAACACTGTCCACCACCACCACCCATTGCCACACTCCTGCCACCACACATGTAACACTGTCCACCACCACCATCCATTGCCACACTCCTGCCACCACACATGTAATACTGTCCACCACCACCACCCATTGCCACACTCCTACCACCACACATGTAACACTGTCCACCACCACCACCCATTGCCACACTCCTACCACCACACATGTAACACTGTCCACACCACCACCCATTGCCACACTCCTGCCACCACACATGTAACACTGTCCACCACCACCACCCATTGCCACACTCCTGCCACCACACATGTAATACTGTCCACCACCACCATCCATTGCCACACTCCTACCACCACACATGTAATACTGTCCACCACCACCACCCATTGCCACACTCCTGCCACCACACATGTAACCTGTCCACCACCACCACCCATTGCCACACTCCTACCACCACACATGTAACACTGTCCACCACCACCACCCATTGCCACACTCCTGCCACCACACATGTAACACTGTCCACCACCACCACCCATTGCCACACTCCTACAACCACACTTGTCCACACAACACAGCACCTCATAAGTGGATCTTCATGTGCTGGGCAATTTCTCTCTTTGTCTTGAAACAGTTCTTACAAACATCACACTTGAACTCCCTCAAACCAGTGTGTCTAAAGGCGTGTTGGGTGAGGGCAGACTTGTGAGTAAATCTTTTCCCACACTCTACACATTCATGATTCTTAACACCACTGTGTGTCAGGGTGTGTCGGGTGAGGTGAGACTTCTGAGTAAATCTTTTCCCACACTCCAGACATTCATGATCCTTGACGCCACTGCGTGTACTCAGGTTGTACAAGTGCTTCATGTGAATCTTCACGTGGCTGGCAATATCACTCTTTGTCTTGAAACACTTGCCACAAACATCACATTTGAACTCCCTCAAGCCAGTGTGTCTCAAGGTGTGTTTGGTGAGTTTTGAATAGGTAGTAAATCTTTGCCCACACTCCAGGCATTGATATTTCTTAACACCACTGTGTGTCAGGGTGTGTGTGGTGAGGTTAGACTTCTGAGTAAATCTTTGCCCACACTCCAGACATTCATGATTTTTAACACCACTGTGTGTCAGGGTGTGTGTGGTGAGGCTAGACTTCTGAGTAAATCCTTGCCCACACTCCAGACATTCATGATTTTTAACACCACTGTGTGTCAGGGTGTGTTGGGTGAGGCTAAACTTGTGAGCAAATCCTTGCCCACACTCCAGACATTCATGATTTTTAACACCACTGTGTGTCAGGGTGTGTGTGGTGAGGCTAGACTTCTGAGTAAATCTTTGCCCACACTCCAGACATTCATGATTTTTAACACCACTGTGTGTCAGGGTGTGTGTGGTGAGGCTAGACTTCTGAGTAAATCTTTTCCCACACTCCAGACATTCATGATTTTTAACACCACTGTGTGTCAGGGTGTGTGTGGTGAGGCTAGACTTCTGAGTAAATCTTTGCCCACACTCCAGACATTCATGATTCTTAACACCACTGTGTGTCTGAGTGTGTATGGTATGGCCAAGCTTACTAGTCAATCTTTTCCCACACTCTAGACATTCATAATTTTGTCTAGCACCACTGTGTGTCAGGGTGTGTTGGGTGAGGCTAGACTTTAAAGTAAATCTTTTCCCACACTCCAGACATTCATGATCCTTGACGCCACTGTGTGTCAGGAAATGTCTCTTAAGCAGACTCTTGCATCTGAATGATTTACTACATTGTGAGCAACAAAACTGCCTCTCTCCTTCTTGGCCTGAGCTGCCTGCCTCCAGGTGATTCTTGCCATCCCTCCTGTGCCTCCCCACAGCTGAGGCAGACTGCTGCTGCTGCTCCCGGCCACTGGTGGTGCTGCTGCCTCCTGCCACAGCCTCCAGCGCAGCAATACTCGCGGCAGCACACATGGCGGCCGGTCCTGCAGGAAGCTTTAGGGATGCCGGCGCGAGATGCCTTAGTGTGCAGCAGAACACCCAGCTGGGACTGTGACCTCACCACCTGCAACAATGGTCACAGTCAGGACACAGAGAACCAGCTGGGACTGTGACCTCACCACCTGCAACAGTGGTCACAGTCAGGACACATTGAGCCAGCTGGGACTGTGACCTCACCACCTGCAACAGTGGTCACAGTCAGGACACAGAGAACCAGCTGGGACTGTGACCTCAGCACTTGCAACAGTGGTCACAGTCAGGACACAGAGAACCAGCTGGGACTGTGACCTCAGCACTTGCAACAGTGGTCACAGTCAGGACAAAGAGAACCAGCTGGGACTGTGACCTCACCACCTGCAACAGTGGTCACAGTCAGGACACAGAGAACCAGCTGGGACTGTGACCTCACCACCTGCAACAGTGGTCACAGTCAGGACACAGAGAACCAGCTGGGACTGTGACCTCAGCACCTGCAACAGTGGTCACAGTCAGGACACAGAGAACCAGCTGGGACTGTGACCTCAGCACCTGCAACAGTGGTCACAGTCAGGACACAAATGTAATAAATAAATAAAAAATAAAAATGAAATGTTGATCTCATGTTGTCGCCTATTGATGATCTATTGTTTTATATATTTTGTTATCCTAAACTTGGTAGATGTTTACGCAGACGCAGACACCCTAGGAACACGCCTGCCGTACCTCTTGCCTCGGCGATCTAAGTCAATAAAGTTTAGGGTATTATTTTACACTAGGACCGAAATTGCCTACACCATTGTTAGTGTGGTTTCCGTTTACCTTATTGGATTCTAGGAAACATTCTCTGTGAGCTTCCGTCACAAATCACTACTTTTGGAGATAAAAGATGTTTTTAATGGGAAGGAGTGTATAGGAGATATGAAAATTACACTAACCTAACCCCACCTTTAGACTCACTAACCTAACCTAACCTAACCTAATCCCACGTTTTAACCTCCTAACTAAAGCCAAATCTGCATTAAAAAAGTGTCCGCGGCAAGGGAAGAACAGAGGCGATGCAGGTCACAAGAGGAAGAAGAGTGTGGCGGACGTAAACACTTGTCTCTCGTCTCCCTATAAACAACATGTCATTATCTCCAAAAGTAGTGATTTGTGACGGAAGCTCACAGAGAATGTTTCCTAGAATCCAATAAGGTAAACAGAAACCACACGCCAAATTGTGTAGGCAATTTCGGTCCTAGTGTAAAATAATACCCTAAACTTTATTGACTTAAATCGCCGCGGCAAGAGGTACGGCAGGCGTGTTCCTAGGGTGTCTGCGTCTAAAGATACGTCAATGACAACTAGCCGTATTTCTTGTTGGTTATAGATACGGCGCCTGACTCATAGCGTGATAAGACGATCAGGCAGCTCTAACAGGGTGGTTAGGCGTACACGTGGTAGTTAGCGACATACAAGCACGCACACACGCACACTAAATAATGATACACAGAAATACGGGTTCTAATCATGGGCTGCAGTCAGTTCGTACAAAAGTTGTTTCGTACACCAAAAAGTTGGGTTATAATGGACGAGTTTCACGGTCGTTTTCAGACACAAACTATTTTGTCTTGGCCTACAATAGGTGCTTGTTTTATTTGGCGCAAAAAAAATATATATATATTTTGTGGTTAAGGTTAGGTTAGGTTTCATTAAAACTTTTCAGGTTTTTAAAGGCTCTAGGACTTGTGAAAAATGCCACCCGGCTAACACCAGGTATTCATTCACTGCTGGGTGGACAGGGGCACTGGTTTGAAGACCACCCATCTTTCTCCGCCCCGACAGGGAATTGAACCAGAGACTTCTCGGTTGTAAACCGAGCGTGCTAGCCACTACACCAAAGACGGTATACTAAAGAAAGACTGGATTCAAAATAAGGTGTAGTAAAGGCTAACGGGTTACTCTTTAGTTGTTTCGTCCACTAGGTGAGGGCGTTAAGCTATGACTATTCTAAAGACACGAAGTGTGAATTGTACAATGCAGATATGTAGATTAAGGAACATGTTTTACTGCAATGCCTGGAAATCAACACATACGGATGAGGGGCATTCTACGTGAAGTGTACACACCCTCCTGACACCTTGGTCACAGAATCGCATGAAATTGACATCATTTGTTGGTTATGATGAATAAAGTTCACATACCAAGTATGAGGCCTATCAGGTCATTGAGGTCATATATATGGGTAGGTCAATTTTGGGTCAAACTGATTGACCCTAAACCTTTGAGAGGTCATAACTTTGGCCAGAATTGACCAATCTGAACAATTTTGGTACCAAAATGCTCAGGAGAAAGAGTTCTTTCAAATGAGTGGAAGAATGACATTCCTGGGACAATTTTTGCCATGATGACCCTTTTTTTAACTCTTTGACCTTTGACCCTGGCCAAAGTGCAACTTCGATCCGCCCAATTTTTTTTTTGAAGTTAGCTCTATTTATCCTCCATAGCTCCAGAAAAAAGTAAAAATGGGATCTCCATGGGTTTTGATAACATGGGTATTTATGTACCACCATAAATGTTAATCGTGCGAGTACTGTCCACCTGTGGATCAACTAAAAGCAAAACTATTTGGATTTTATGAACAGGAGAATGTGGATCTTATTGAATTCAAACAGTGGACGTCAACTGATAGATCTGAGCTGGTAACCATGGTATTATCCCTTGATGATTTCATGGATAGATTTTGTTATCGTGTCGAAACTTTGGTGCAACATGATTTTGTTGCAAAATCACAAGCACAGTACAGGAAAATACCTTTTATCCGGATATATCCGGACTTCCGGGTAGCCGGTTAATGGAAAAGTCCGGTTAATGGGTAAGTATACATACGAAAGATGCATTTACTAAAAATAAACATAATATTGTATGATTGTTTGTATTGTATGACACACACCCACACATACCACCCAACACACACACACACACATACCACCCAACACACACACACACACATACCACCCAACACACACACCCACACATACCACCCAACACACACACACACACATACCACCCAACACACAAACACACACACATACCACCCAACCACACACACCACCACATACCACCCAACACACACACACACATACCACCCAACACACACACCCACACATACCACCTGTGAAAGTTTTGATTTTACTGGGGGTTTTAAGTACTTAGACTTCACTTACCTCTCAATAATTAAATCACCTTCGGGTTCTTTGTTTGACTCACTATGAAGCTATCAGTCAGGACTACATACAGGGTAAACAATAAACACTTGGTAAACACCTTATCTAGTTTATTTACAAGATCTACACATAACAAAAATAGCACCCCCCAACACAAGATTCATCCACTCAATCACGCCCTAAATATCTTCCCTACATATGCCTATGATAGCCTACCGCTTCTGGTTATCTGGCTGGGGAATAGATATTAAGGGTTATGGGATTATGATTATAAGAACCTGTAGCCTCGAGCCTGTGGTCCTCGTCGCGCACACAGTGGTCGACTTCCTGTCTAGCGACTCGCTCCTTGCTCCCAGCTTGCGTCTGCCTCTACCAAGCCCTCTTCTCCTCGCGGTATGACTTGCCCTGCGTCTGTTTAGCAGGAACAAGCTCCAGACACGCGGGAACTGGAAGGAGGTGGCGAGAGGTCCAGAAGACGTCCTCGGCTGGGGGAGGTGTAGTCGTGGCCGTGAACTGTAACAGAGTGAGCGACCCAGGCCGACCTGGATCCTCCAAGATGGCGGTGGTGGCGCGTTGCCACTTCGGCTCATCTAAACATATTTTCTATACCCTGTTTCTTATTATGCATGCCTGAATTCCTATCAGCCACCACATGCAATTTACTTCGGGTGTCTCTGCTAGCGCACCCTGCTACTCGTGGGGAGGCAACTATGAGCCTAAAACCCCTCCCACAGACTGGAATCCTTTCCCGCCACCAGAAAAAACATTAACTGGCATCCGCCAGCGGGGACAACAGCCTGGCGCCAAGCGCAAATAATGGGACTGAATGCATATAAAATGTCTAGCCATTACACCACCCAACACACCACACACACACATACCACCCAACACACACACACACACATACCACCAACACACAACACCCACACATACCACCCAACACACACACACACACATACCACCCAACACACACACCCACACATACCACCCAACACACACACACACACATACCACCCAACACACACACCCACACATACCACCCAACACACACACACACACATACCACCCAACACACACAAACCCACACATACCACCCAACACACACACACACACATACCACCCAAACACACACCCCACACATACCACCCAACACACACACACACACATACCACCCAACACACCACACACACATACCACCCAACACAACACACACCACATACCACCCAACACACACACACACACATACCACCCAACACACACACACACACATACCACCCAACACACACACACACACATACCACCCAACACACACACCCACACATACCACCCAACACACACACACACACATACACCCACATACACACACATACACGGGTGGTATGTGTGGGTGGGTGTGTTGGGTGGTATGTGTGGGTGTGTGTTGGGTGGTATGTGGGATGACTCAAAATACCACTCCGGTCGTCGGTAGCACGACCTGCCCACGGACTGATAAACACTGAATTATCATAGCGCATGGCGCATTATGGCGGGAATAAACAGGTGGCGATAGGTGGCGCTCACGTCTACGGCGGCAAAATTAAAAGTTAAATATTTCGTTACTTTTTTATTTTTTAATACTATTTACTTACCTGCCACAAATTCCGGTTATTGGGTTATTCCGGTTGTTGGGTATCCGGATAAAAGGTATTTTCCTGTACTTGGAAACTGTGAAAAACAATATTGCAGATGGTGAATTTGTAGTAATTGGTGATTTTTCAGAGAACTTTTCATTTGTAACACAAGATGCAGCCCAGGGATATCATTGGAATTGCACACAGGCGACAATACATCCTTGGGTGTTTTATCACATGAAAGATGGAAAACTCTGTCATGACTCATACACCATAATTTCAGAGTGTAACATCCACGATAATGTGTCAGTGCATCTATTTCAGCGAATGCTGATAGAGTATCTGAATTCAGTATTCAAAACAGTAAAGAAAATGTACTACTTTTCGGACGGATGTGCTGCACAGTATAAAAACTGTAAATCTTTCCAGAATCTTTGCTGGCTTAAAGAGGAATATGGCATAGAAGCAGAGTGGCATTTTTTTGCCACTAGCCATGGGAAAGGCCATCAGACGGCGTAGGTGGCACCATCAAAAGGGAGGAAAAAATAAAGAGAGCTTCAGAAGCCCCTATGAAAAGCGATGTATCCCGAGATTTTTTGTATTCGCAAAAAAACTCTTGGGAAATGAAGTTTGGTAGGGAAAACTCAAGGGGAAATGAACAGGGGGAAAGGGAAATTTTTGAAAACCAGACCCTCCGCCCCAAAAAACTTTTCCCGGCCCCACAAAAACTTCTTTTCGTTCTTCCAAATATCAAAAGGGGGGCTCTCCAAGTTCGCCCATTTAGTCTCTGTGACATTTTTTGATTAGAATCGTAAAAAAAAAATTTTTCAGCCAGTGTTCAATGGAAAACTTGCAGGCAGTCCTTGTTTTACGAGGACTTTGGTGGCTTGCTTGCATTTTGAAGTTTTTCCGGGGGCACAAAAAAGTAATGTAAAAAATTTCTCCCCCGCTGGACCCTCCCCCCATTTCTGCTTCCCTGAAATGGAAGATTTTGTTTTATGGACATCTCTGACATTTGGTGTCAGTAGAACCAAAAAATGCAACGGGAAGAACCTTTACACGTTTAGAAAGAAGGAGTCTGAGCAAAAAAAAAAAAAGTTTGAGGGGCTCTGCCAAATAAATACCTATGTAGTTTTAAAACAAGGGTTTTGTCTAAATTTTTTGTTTAAATTTTTGTCCAAAAATAATTTTTGTCTAATTTTTTGTATTAAAAACCTAAGAAAGACTGAAAAAGGAGGGCACCCTGGGAAGGGGAGAGGTCGTTTTTGGGAAAGATGAAATATGATGCTGTGTCAAGAAAATCAAACATTCTCAAAATCATTTTTACGAACCCAGTCTGATGTAAATAATCGGGCCCCATTTAGAGGGGCATGACTTAAAAAACCCCCCCACGGGGTGGGCAAAATGCCCATGGTTAAAACCCATGGAGATCCATTTTTTTTTTTCCTGGATTTTAGGGGGAAAAGATAAATGAGCAATTTTAAAAAATTTTTTTTGGGGGGGGGGAGTTGCATTTTGGCAGGGCAAAGATCAAGAGTTCAAAAAAAGGGGTCATCATGGAAAAAATTTGTCCCAAGAATGTCTTTCTTCCACTCTTTTGAAAGCTCTTTCTTTTGACATTTTGTACCAAAATCGTTCAGATTGGTAAATTTTGGCCAAAGTTTGCCTCTCAAAGGTTTGGGGTCAATCAGTTTGACCCAAAAATTGACCTGGCCATAAAAAGGTCATGGGTCCCCCAGAGCCATAAAAATGGGTTTTTGGGTTTATCTCACCGACCAATTTGATGAAAAAACCCTAAAACCCATGACCTGTGTCGAGATTTTCCCAAAATAGGTGTACACTTCACGTAGAATCCCCCAGAAGTCGTTGATGTTAAAACCCAGTAAAGGAAAACCAAAAAAAGTCATTTGGAATTTTTAATTTTGTAAAACAAAAAAGGAACAACAAAATCGTGGTTCTTTTAAAAAGTCAAAATAGACACCAAGGAAAAAATTTTGGGGCAGAAATTAAAAAAAATTCCGAATAAAAAACTTTAGGGGTGCCCTTGCAAAATCTAGAGCGTAACTCCGTGCAATCACATCTCCGTGGTGGTTTACAATTTTAATCTTTGAATCAAATCGGACGTCGTTGCCACTCTTTTTGGTACCGTGGGGGTGGCAAGCGGTATGTCCTGCTCCCCCACCGAAATATTTTCCCCCAATACTGCTCCCCGACCACGACACTAACACGGTGTACGGGATACATTAAAGACAAAAATTTTACTTTTAAAATATTTTAATATTTTCCCCGAAATAATAGAAAATAAAAAAGGGTCGAAAATTTTGGAACCCCTGAGGTTGTTTTCGTCCACTCAATAAATGGGGCTTAAAACAAAAAATCGGTTGCTATCTGATCTTTCTGGCTACATTATTTTTTATTTTTGGGTAGGAAAAATTTCCCGTCTTTCTTTGTAACCCTTTTTTGACTACAACCCCGGGAAAATTTTGGTGGGTTGGGGGGTGTGGAGAGGAAGGTTCTCTCTGTCACAAACAACAAAAAATGATTTCCCTATTTTTGTGGCTGTGTAGCCACTACACTACAAAATCATTTTTATTTTTATTTTATTTTATTTTACAAACCCAGAAGTTCTGGTTCAATTCCCCCGTCGGGAGGGGGAAAGAGGGGGGCTCCCTTTAAACCATTTCCCCTGTCACCCCGCAGTGAATGAAAAACCCGGTGTTTGCCGGGGGGCATTTTTCACAAGTCCTCCTGCTTTTGGTGCAGAGAATGGAGAGAGAGAGAGAGAGCCTTTAAACCATTTAAGGTTTTTTTTTTAGGTTAGGTTTCAACATAAGGTTATGTTAGGATTTTTTTTTTTTTTTTTTTTTGCCCAAAAAAAATAGCACATTAGAACAGGCACCCATTTAAAGGCCCAAGACAAAAAGTTGGGGTTTTGAAAACGACCGTGAAACTCTCGTCCATTATTACCAAAAGTTGTTACGTAGTCTATAGGAAACCATAGTCGCTTCGTACACTCAGCTCAGAGTTGAACTTGACTACTAGTTACAAAACGACACCGGATATGTACAAACACTCAAAATCAGTGTACGAAACAACTAACAAAACCTGGGTACGAAACAACTCGTGTACGAAACTCCCCGTCACCCTAATCATACACAGTTGTCTTTCCTCCTCGTCCACTAATAACCACCCAATTTAAACCCTTCATTTGACCTGTTTTAACCTGTTCCCAGCCTCTCATTCACCCCACAACCACACACACACCCTTACTCACCCTTTATTCACCCTGGGACGTCGCCGGGGTGAGTCATTCGAGGTTAAAACTGAAGATAACTGATGCGAGAGAGGACCACGTGTTTTCCAAGCCTCGATGTCAACAAACCAGCGCAGGGTTGCCAGATACTCCATTAAATGACCTCAATAGATCAAATACTCGCAAATATTACCACACATTATAGGATTTATTGATTGATTCATGTTATATTACTGCTACTACTACTCCTCCACCTACTAGTATACTACTACAACTACACCCATTATGCTACTGCTACTACTACCTAGGAGTGAGAGAAAACACAGACAGACATACACCGACAGAGACAGAGAGAGAGAGAGAGAGAGAGAGGAGGACTGTATGGTGTCACTTACTTGTATGGTAGGAGTTATATTCTTCATGGACACATTAACAGTTATTCTTATTGGTGTCTTGCTGCAATGAACCTTCAACAACTTCGCCATTAACGCCACCCCCACCACCACCATCACCATCACCATCATTACCATCACCACCACCACCATCACCACCACCACCATCATTACCACCACCATCACCACCACCATCATCACCACCACCACCACCACCACCATCATCATCATCATCACCACCACCACCACCACCACCATCATTACCACCACCATCATCATCATCACCACCACCACCATCATCATCACCACCACCACCACCACCACCATCATTACCACCACCACCACCACCATCATCATCATCACCACCACCACCATCATCATCATCACCACCATCATCACCATCACCACCACACTCTTCATAAACTGATAAACAAACTGCCAACCCTGAGATCAAATAAAGATATACACAAACACATTTATTCAAAGTGACACCTGCACTGGCCACCCAACAACTGCTGGGGCCATTACTCCCTCACAGAACACAAGGGCACGGCTGCTGCCACCACCACTACCACCACCCACTGCCACACAGGACACACTACCACACAGACTGCCACACAGGACACACTGCCACACAGGACACACCACCACCACCACCCACAGCCACACAGGACACACTACCACAGCCACGGGTACAACCACACTTGTCCACACAACACACCACCTCAAAAGTGGATCTTCACGTGCCTGGCAATATCACTCTTTGTCTTGAAACACTTGCCACAAACATCACACTTGAACTCCCTCAAGCCACTGTGTGTCAGGGTGTGTCGGGTGAGGTGAGACTTCTGAGTAAATCTTTGCCCACACTCCAGACATTCATGATCCTTGTCACCACTGCGTGTACTCAGGTTGTACAAGTGCTTCATGTGAATCTTCACGTGCCTGGCAATACCACTCTTTGTCTTGAAACACTTGCCACAAACATCACATTTGAACTCCCTCAAGCCAGTGTGTCTAAAGGTGTGTGTGGTGAGTTTTGAATAGGTAGTAAATCTTTGCCCACACTCCAGGCATTGATATTTCTTAACACCACTGTGTGTCAGGGAGTGTTCGGTGAGGTTAGACTTATGAGTAAATCTTTTCCCACACTCCAGACATTCATGATTTTTAACACCACTGTGTGTCAGGGAGTGTTCGGTGAGGTTAGACTTCTGAGTAAATCTTTTCCCACACTCCAGACATTCATGATTTTTAACACCACTGTGTGTCAGGGAGTGTTCGGTGAGGTTAGACTTCTGAGTAAATCTTTTCCCACACTCCAGACATTCATGATTTTTAACACCACTGTGTGTCAGGGTGTGTGTGGTGAGGCTAGACTTCTGAGTAAATCTTTTCCCACACTCCAGACATTCATGATTCTTAACACCACTGTGTGTCAGTGTGTGTTGGGTGAGGTTAGACTTTAGAGTACATTTTTTCCCACACTCCAGACATTCATGATCCTTGACGCCACTGTGTGTCAGGAAATGTCTCTTAAGCAGACTCTTGCATCTGAATGATTTACTACATTGTGAGCAACAAAACTGCCTCTCTCCTTCTTGGCCTGACTGCCTGCCCCAGGTGATTCTTGCCATCCCTCCTGTCCCTCCCCACAGCTGAGGAAAGACTGCTGCTGCTGCTCCCGGCACTGGTGGTGCTGCTGCCTCCTGCCACAGCCTCCAGCGCGCAATACTCGCGGCAGCACACATGGCGCCGGTCCTGCGGGAAGCTTTAGGGATGCCGGCGCGAGATCCTTAGTGTGCAGCAGAACACCCAGCTGGGACTGTGACCTCACCACCTGAAACAGTGGTCACAGTCGGACACATTGAGCCAGTTTGGGACTGTGACCTCACCACCTGCAACAGTGGTCACAGTCAGGACACAGAGAACCAGCTGGGACTGTTGACCTCAGCACTTGCAACAGTGGTCACAGTCAGGACACAGAGAGCCAGCTGGGACTGTTGACCTCAGCACTTGCAACAGTGGTCACAGTCAGGACACAGAGATCCAGCTGGGACTGTGACCTCACCACCTGCAGCAGTGGTCACAATCAGTACACAGAGATCCAGCTGGGACTGTGACCTCACCACCTGCAGCAGTGGTCACAATCAGTACACTGAGAACCAGCTGGGACTGTGACCTCACCACCTGCAGCAGTGGTCACAATCAGTACACAGAGAGCCAGCTGGGACTGTGACCTCAGCACCTGCAACAGTGGTCACAGTCAGGACACAGAGAGCCAACTGGGACTGTGACCTCAGCACCTGCAGCAGTGGTCACAGTCAGGACACAGAGAGCCACGCGCTGCCTTCACACTGTACACACACCCTGCCTCCAGCCACACACACACACACACACACACACTCCTACAACACAGCCTCGCCATTCACCAGTAGCATTACATTATTACTCATCCAAATATCCCATTCCAATAATGTGACCTTGTTTGTACGGCCGCTGCCACATACCCTGACCCCACGTGAATAAAGAACAGACCCTATTATTTTACACTAGGACCAGAATTGCCTACACAATTGGGCGTGTGGTTTCTGTTTACATTATTGGATTCTAGGAAACATTCTCTATGAACTTCCGTCGCAAATCATTACTTTTGGAGATAATGACATGTTGTTTATAGGGAGACGAGAGACAAGTGTTTACGTCCGCCACACTCTTCTTCCTCTTGTGACCTGCATCGCCTCTGTTCTTCCCTTGCCGCGGAAAACTTTTTTAAATGCAGATTTTGGGTTTAGTTAGGAGGTTAAAGCGTGGGGAAAAGGTTAGGTTTAGGTTTAGGTTAGTGAGTCTAAAGGTGGGGTTAGGTTAGTGTAATTTTCATATCTCCTATACACTCCCTTTCCCCTTAAAAACATCTTTTATCTCCAAAGTAGTGATTTTTGACGGAAGCTCACAGAGATGTTTCCTAGAATCCAATAAGGTAACAGAAACAAACTCCCAATTGTGTAGGCAATTTCGGTCCTAGTGTAAAAATAATACCCTAAACTTTATTGACTTAGATCGCCGAGGCAAGAGGGACGGCAGGCGTGTTCCTAGGGTGTCTGCGTCTAAAGATACGGCAATGCCACTAGCCGTATTTCTTGTTTTGGGTATAGATAACGGCGCCTGATTCATAGCGTGATAAGACGATCAGGCAGCTCTAACAGGGTGGTTTTGGCGTACACGTGGTAGTTAGCGGGCATACAAACACAAAACACACACACACTAAATAATGATATACAGAAATACGGGTTCTAATCATGGGCTGCAGTCAGTTTTGTACACAAATTGTTTCGTACACCAAAAAATTTTTACGTATCTATATGAAACCATAGTCGTTTCGTACACTCAGCTCAGAGTTGAACTTGACTACTAGAGTTACGAAACGACACCGGATATGTACGAAAACACTCAAAATCATGTACGAAACAAATAAAAAAAACCTGGGTACGAAACAATCGTGTACGAAACTCCCGTCACCGTAATCATACCCAGTTGTCTTTCCTCCTCGTCCCTAAAAACCACCCAATTTAAACCGTTCATTTGACCTGTTTTAAAACCTGTTCCCAGCCTCTCATTCACCCCCAACCAACACACACACCCTTACTCACCCTTTATTTCACCCTGGGACGTCGCACGGGGTGAGTCATTCGAGGTTAAACTGAGATAACTGATGCGAGAGAGGAACCACGTGTTTTCCAAGCCTCGATGTCACAAACCACGCAGGGTTGCCAGATACTCCATTAAATGACCCCAATGATCAAATACTCGCAAATATTACCCCACATTATAGGATTTATTGATTGATTCATCTTATATTACTATTACTACTACTTAGGGATGTGCACGGTATTATGTTTTTTTTTTTTTTTTTTTTTTTTTTCTCGAAACAGACTCCTGCCAGGGCAGAGAGCTCGAAAGAGTTTACGGGCCCGTAAGTACTCCCCTAAGGGACTTTTACCTCGTAGCGCCTCTAAGGGAGATGCTAAAACCCATTTTTTCACTTGCTACGGGGACCGCGAGGCTAAGGGTGGTCGGGAGCACCCTTAACTCCCTAAGGGAGTGAAATTTGAAGCGGCTAGACGTCAACAAACAATAAATTACAAGTTGTATCACTATACTTTATGTTTATTGTGTATTATAGAGCCATTTCATGCTTGCCTGTTTGAAATGTGATGTGTTTATTTGCTTCATTGACTCCATATATATCATATTTAACATACAATACCTATAGTACTTGTAATAAATTCATATCAGGGCAAACCTATATATTAAATATATATATCGGTCGACTTCTTGAATCAAAACGTTTAGTTCATCATACAAGTTTGGCAGCTATAATGATGCGGTGGTGGTGGTGGTGGTATCAAATGTCTGACGTACTAGTACACACGCACGTACACACACAAGCAAGGATATTATAAAGTTATACTATCCTGGCACACAAGTGTCACGTGTGTCACAGTGAGGCGTTAGCCCCCCCCCGTGTCTTGTCTGACCTAAAGAGCGAACGCGCAGTTCTTGTCCACTATAACAGAGTACCGCCAGGGCCACGGATACGGCATACGTACGGCGCTGGCCAGCAGTGGTCTATAGATACTATTTTCGGGCACGCGAGACTCGAACCTATGATCAGCGCATCAAGGTATACCCTGGGTACGTCTCTGTAGTAATCAGTGGGAGAATATTACGCTGAAAGGCTAATGTGGCAGCTGTATTATCGTAACATTCTGGCGATAGAGCTAAAATCGGCCCTATTTCGGAAATCAGCCAATCTTAGCTCAACACCGGCAAACATAGTGTTTAGGTTAAGTTATGTTTACGTCTGGTTTAGGTTAGGTAAGGTTTATGATAGGTTTGTGTTAAGTGTTGTAGAGTTATTTAGGTTAAATAAGCGTCCGCGGGACGATTTCTCGAAAGAGGCCGATTTTAGCATAACAGCGGCATTTGAAGTCTCTTTAAATTTATTTATCGGGCTCCCTGACAGCTGAGAGCATGATGATTGGCTAGATAAGGCCGCGTCATGAAGGGCGCTGCTCTGTGATTGGTTAGCAGAATTTTCCCACACATATCCCTAGAATATCCCTATATTCCCCACCCAGAGGCCACCGATAACCGTACGGGAGTGACGGCTCGGTACGAGCATCTCCCTCAGCCCACCCTCGTAAGGTTATTGTAGCCATACACTCGTAAGTTGTCCCTTACGAGGGATTTTCGAGCATCCCTGCCCAGACTAATAGCACCAAGACCAATAACAAATATCGGCTTCAACACTTTTTTTTGCCAGTCTGCTGCAAGTCTGTGTCCTGTCGCCCGAAAGGCTATTGTTTACTATCTGTCATCGCGCGAAGAAAAACGTGAGAAGCAAAATGCGCAACAGTTATACTTGCAGATACAAAGCATAAAACAACGCTGAAACAGGGTAGATTATAGAGTCATGATATAAACTACTGTGTAACATCTTCAGTGGCACATAAAAATCAGTAGTAATGCTATAATTCGTAATATTTGGCGCCTGGCGACTTCACTGCAGGTGGCGACTTCACTGTTATCTACGGTACATAGCAAGGGAGAAAACGGTTTGAGCATGACCCGTAGGGGTGCTACGAGGTAAAAGCACCTTAGGGTATTACTTACGGGCCCGTAACTCCTTCGAGCATCTGGGCCCTGGTATATGCGTGCTTTTACCGAATAAGTTCAGTATATGCGTTGTACGGTTCTGATTGTTTTTAATTGCCCTGTATTCGTGTAGTATTTGTGATGGCTGCATGTATGTAAGTATACGAACTTTCGTCAGATGTAACGGACAAAGTTCACGATACACGGAATTATGTAGTCGGAAATAGGGAACTTTCACCTAATATAACGACCACAATTTGTTATATGCGAAAAGTTCGGATCACTCGGATAATTATAACCTCGCATCCTTCCCCCAATTTGTTCGTCAAAGCGAGAGTACATCATTTACACCATTAATTATATGTCAACATAAAAATCAGGTACACCAAAAAATAGCCATTAATCCTTCTTTCATAAACATACTAATTTAACCAAAATATACAGAAATACACCATATATAAATATATATATATATGGTAAATCTTAAGAACAAGGGCTCCACCCCCTATCTTCTTCTTCTTATAGGCAACAAGCTTGGGGACATGGTGGAAACTGGGGTTTTTGGGTGGGGGAGCACACACATAAGGGAAATATGGCCCAACACAAAAAAATCCCTAAACTAGGGAAATTTCCCTAGTTCATATACTTTATCGGGGCCATATTTCCCTTATATGTGTGCTCCCCCACCCAAAAACTCCGGTTTCCACCATGTCCCCAAGCTTGTTGTCTATAAGAAGAAGAAGAAGAAGATAGGAGGTTGAGCCTTTATTCTAAAGATGACAAAACTCTACAGACCTAACCTAGCACCCCCCCTCGAGCCCATCGGGCTGTGCACTAACCTAACCTAACCTGACCTGACCTAACCTAACCCTACTGGACTTAGTTTTTCTCAAGAACCTGAAATTTAATATCGGCCATGTAGGCATAGTAAGGATCGGCACTCATTAAAATCTAAACAGATGTGTTAAGGACAGTAAGTATAACACATAGAGCCAACATTTGGGTCAGCTTACCGTGGAGCCCTTGTTCTTAAGATTTTCCCTCAACGCAATGCTAGTCATTTCCACAATACCTATCAGCACCTCTACCTACACATTAATATTGTTCATGTCCGTCAACAGTAATGTAATGCATACTTAAGATATCTTGCAATGTTTTGTGGTGGAATTCGGATGATGGTGAAGGTTTATGGTACTCTCGTCTCCGTCGGCGAGAGTTCCAACATTTTCACGTTCTCAACAAGTGTGAGAGATCTCTAAGAATAAAAATTGGAGCATAATGAATCAGCGAAAACGTTTCCGGTCTGGTTTTGATTGCATAATTAATAAAATTAGAAAAACAACGTCTGGTGTTATGGTTAAGACTAGAGAGTTATTTCACCAGACGATCGACGTTCTCCTATCACCATGTCATTCCATTTTAGCTCTATTAGTGTGGTCCGAAATTTAAGCCCTGCTATAAATGTACAAATCAGGCTAATTTGTGCCATATTATCAGCGAAATTCAGCAAAAACTACTACGTCGCAGCTAGGCCCTATCGTCAGCCTGATAAGACATGATCATTCTTTCACCAGTTTTAAAGTTGTCCTGTCGTGTCATTAACCTTGTATATTCTTGTTCGTGGTCTTAAGGTAAGTGCATGCAAAACCTTATTTCTTACACTTTTATAGAAAAATTGGTTTGATGTTTCATTTAAATGTTGAAATATGTTTGCTAACAAACCTTGAAATTACTAAGTATATTCTATTATAGAGATATTCTATAGAACCTCCGTTACCTCTCCCAAACCAAGTTGATCCCTGCATTGGGTTATTAAATTGACAAAATAGTTACCGTTCACTTCGTGACTTCTCAGTCAGATTCGTTTTCTTTCATGACTTCACAATCATGCTACGCAGCTTCGCTTGAATCACTTTGTAATGCCCGGAGATTCGGAAGAGACAGGATGGAAATTCCTATCATACAATTCCCGGGTTATGTATTTAAGAAGGAAAAAGGTTTCAATAATCATATGTTGTTCTGGGGCAAGTTGTCACCTAGACCCAGCATAGGGAGGAACAGGTTATTCTTATTATACTAAGGTCAATCAAACTTTTTGTTCGCCTAATATTTATCTTTCTATCTTTTTTTCTTTCTATCTCCCACTTCTATCCCCCCCATCCCCCACTCCCTCCCCCATACACTCCGGATACGAGTCAAAATGCGTGGGACATTTATTTCGCGATCATCGGTGACTATAGATTCAAAAACTTTCATCCTCTCCTCACCCTCCTGTCAGATCAAGGAACACTCTTAGATTCTTAATGTCCTTCAAAATAGACACAATAGTGACAGATCACGTTCATAAATGGATGAGTTAGTAGAGTTATTCGCTAAATTAAAAGTCTACCAAATTTCTATTCCGACTCCAATACCTCGTCGCTCTGAAACACATGTTCGTAGGCTGCACAAAAAGGGAGAACATCTTTCCCTGGATATTAGAGTAAACATATTAAATTCTTCTATATCAAAGTAAAAGAAACTGCATTATAGGCAGCCATTTTATATGCATACTTGTTTCGTTTGCTAATTAGAGTCCTTCGAGGTCTTATACTCTCTTCAGTGGAAGCCTTCGTAAGGGTCCGAACAATTCCCTTTTTCCGCTACTCATCCCAACCTCGCCTTGGTTACCGCGAGGAGTTTAGTCGTCTCCCACTCCTTTCAAGGTAAGACATGCGGTACCTCGCTCCTATTCCCCCCCCCCCTTCCTTGTTATAATATATCTATCTATATATCCATATATAGGTAGAGTTGGTTAGTTTTCATTAAACGCATAGGAGGCCTGGCCTGTCCTTATAAGTGTTATTAAATGAGTCGTCTCCCCACTCCTTTCAAGGTTTCCGACGGATGTCTCAGTCTGGCGAAAAACCACGTCACATGGTTTAAGTGAACGCGGACAACATTATTACTCTTACATTCCCCCCCTTATATTCTCCATGTATGCCTACAAGTATTCAGCGGCATGTTGTATACGTAGATGATAATTCTAAGCATAGGATTCAGTGAGGGAGGTTATGCTCTAGAGAGCTTTCCTGTGTCGGATTGGAGAGCTTTCCAGTGTCGGATTGGAGAGCTTTCCTGTGTCGGATTGGAGAGCTTTCCTGTGTCGGATTGGAGAGCTTTCCTGTGTCGGATTGGAGAGCTTTCCTGTGTCGGATTGGAGAGCTTTCCTGTGTCGGATTGGAGAGCTTCCTGTGTCGGATTTGGGGAGCTTTCCTGTGTCGGATTGGAGAGCTTTCCTGTGTCGGATTGGAGAGCTTTCCTGTGTCGGATTGGAGAGCTTTCCTGTGTCGGATTAGAGAGCTTTCCTGTGTCGGATTGGAGAGCTTTCCTGTGTCGGATTGGAGAGCTTTCCTGTGTCGGATTGGAGAGCTTTCCTGTGTCGGATTAGAGAGCTTTCCTGTGTCGGATTGGAGAGCTTTCCTGTGTCGGATTGGAGAGCTTTCCTGTGTCGGATTGGAGAGCTTTCCTGTGTCGGATTGGAGAGCTTTCCTGTGTCGGATTAGAGAGCTTTCCTGTGCCGGACTAGAGCTTATATATGTCTAAGATCTCAAACAAGAGACATAATATTTCATGATGAATATATAGGATGATATTTAAAAATATAGTTTCTTGTGTTATTTTGTAAAACCCCAGGTGATTATTCCGTGTTAGGACAATACTTCCCCACACTTCCAAAAAGAGTTTTCAGCCTCACTCAGTGTAATACTAAATATCCACCCCGACTACCCATAATTCTCATATATTAAAAACGTGCTCAGGGAGTAAAACCATAGAACTACTCGCCTGAGCTGGTGGCAGCATATCCCCTTACTAACCTTAAGTTCATTCCCATTTCAGTAATCTCCGCAGCGAGAAGTATTCGTACTATAATTCAATAGTGAAAGCATATGACAAATTTCAACATCCCAATTCAGTTGTGACGAGAAGTTTTTATTTTTAACAAAGAATGTCATTCATTTAAAGGTGTCAGCAACAAACTTATAAAAACCCTGGCACCACAACTTCAGTGTGTACATGTTCAGCAAAGGAAGAGGACTGTTGAATTTTAAGGTAAAGGAAGTAAGGCAGTGGGTGGCAGGGTAACACAGGACGGGAGGCAGGTTAACACAGAATGGGAGGCAGGTTAACACAGAATGGGAGGCAGGTTAAGACAGTGGGAGCCAGGGTAAGGCAGTGGGAGGCAGGGTAACACAGGACGGGAGGCAGGTTAACACAGTGGTAGGCAGGTAAAGGCAGTGGGTGCCAGGGTAAGGCAGTGGGAGGCAGGGTAACACAGGACGGGAGGCAGGTTAACACAGTGGTATGCAGGGTAAGGCAGTGGGTGCCAGGGTAAGGCAGGGTAACACAGGACGGGAGGCAGGTTAACACAGTGGTATGCAGGTTAAGGCAGTGGGTGCCAGGTAAGGCAGTGGGAGGCAGGGTAACACAGGACGGGAGGCAGGTTAACACAGTGGTATGCAGGTTAAGGCAGTGGGTGCCAGGGGAAGGCAGTGGGAGCAGGGTAACACAGGACGGGAGGCAGGTTAACACAGTGGTAGCAGGGTAAGGCAGTGGGTGCCAGGGTAAGGCAGGGTAACACAGGACGGGAGGCAGGTTAACACAGTGGTATGCAGTTAAGGCAGTGGGTGCCAGGGTAAGGCAGTGGGAGGCAGGGTAACACAGGACGGGAGGCAGGTTAACACAGTGGTAGGCAGGTAAAGGCAGTGGGTGCCAGGGTAAGGCAGTGGGAGGCAGGGTAACACAGGACGGGAGGCAGGTTAACACAGTGGTAGGCAGGGTAAGGCAGTGGGTGCCAGGGTAAGGCAGGGTAACACAGGACGGGAGGCAGGTTAACACATTGGTATGCAGGGTAAGGCAGTGGGTGCCAGGGTAAGGCAGTGGGAGGCAGGGTAACACAGGACGGGGGGCAGGTTAACACAGTGGTATGCAGGTTAAGGCAGTGGGTGCCAGGGTAAGGCAGTGGGAGGCAGGGTAACACAGGACGGGAGGCAGGTTAACACAGTGGTATGCAGGGTAAGGCAGTGGGTGCCAGGGTAAGGCAGTGGGAGGCAGGGTAACACAGGACGGGAGGCAGGTTAACACAGTGGTATGCAGGGTAAGGCAGTGGGTGCCAGGGTAAGGCAGTGGGAGGCAGGGTAACACAGGACGGGAGGCAGGTTAACACAGTGGTATGCAGGTTAAGGCAGTGGGTGCCAGGGGAAGGCAGTGGGAGGCAGGTAACACAGGACGGGAGGCAGGTTAACACAGTGGTAGGCAGGGTAAGGCAGTGGGGGCCAGGGTAAGGCAGGGTAACACAGGACGGGAGGCAGGTTAACACAGTGGTATGCAGGTTAAGGCAGTGGGTGCCAGGGTAAGGCAAATGGGAGGCAGGGTAACACAGGACGGGAGGCAGGTTAACACAGTGGTATGCAGGTTAAGGCAGTGGGTGCCAGGGTAAGGCAGTGGGAGGCAGGGTAACACAGGACGGGAGGCAGGTTAACACAGTGGTAGGCAGGGTAAGGCAGTGGGTGCCAGGGTAAGGCAGGGTAACTCAGGACGGGAGGCAGGTTAACACAGTGGTATGCAGGTTAAGGCAGTGGGTGCCAGGGTAAGGCAGTGGGAGGCAGGGTAACACAGGACGGGAGGCAGGTTAACACAGTGGTTTTGCAGGGTAAGGCAGTGGGTGCCAGGGTAAGGCAGTGGGAGGCAGGGTAACACAGGACGGGAGGCAGGTTAACACAGTGGTAGGCAGGGTAAGGCAGTGGGTGCCAGGGTAAGGCAGGGTAACACAGGACGGGAGGCAGGTTAACACAGTGGTATGCAGGTTAAGGCAGTGGGTGCCAGGGTAGGCAGTGGGAGGCAGGGTAACACAGGACGGGAGGCAGGTTAACACAGTGGTATGCAGGTTAAGGCAGTGGGTGCCAGGGTAAGGCAGTGGAGGCAGGGTAACACAGGACGGGAGGCAGGTTAACACAGTGGTATGCAGGTTAAGGCAGTGGGTGCCAGGGTAAGGCAGTGGGAGGCAGGGTAACACAGGACGGGAGGCAGGTTAACACAGTGGTATGCAGGGTAAGGCAGTGGGTGCCAGGGTAAGGCAGTGGGAGGCAGGTAACACAGGACGGGAGGCAGGTTAACACAGTGGTAGGCAGGGTAAGGCAGTGGGTGCCAGGGTAAGGCAGGGTAACTCAGGACGGGAGGCAGGTTAACACAGTGGTATGCAGGTTAAGGCAGTTTGGGTGCCAGGGTAAGGCAGTGGGAGGCAGGGTAACACAGGACGGGAGGCAGGTTAACACAGTGGTATGCAGGGTAAGGCAGTGGGTGCCAGGGTAAGGCAGTGGGTGGCAGGGTAACACAGGACGGGAGGCAGGTTAACACAGGATGGGAGGCAGGTTTAAGGCAGTGGGAGCCAGGGTAAGGCAGTGGGAGGCAGGGTAACACAGGACGGGAGGCAGGTTAACACAGGATGGGAGGCAGGTTAAGGCAGTGGGAGCCAGGGTAAGGCAGTGGGAGGCAGGTTAACACAGTGGTATGCAGGTTAAGGCAGTGGGTGCCAGGGTAAGGCAGTGGGAGGCAGGGTAACACAGTGGTAGGCAGGTTAAGGCAGTGGGTGCCAGGGTAAGGCAGTGGGTGCCAGGGTAAGGCAGTGGGAGGCAGGTTAAATCGGCTTTTAGTTACTTTATCATGATCATGTACTTTTTTCTGCTTAATTACAGTATCCCATGTACCTGTTTTTGTGCAATAAGGGAAATACCTTGAATATATTGCAAGTTTATATTTATTTTATTTTTTTTCATTATCAAGCTAAAACCTTACTGAGAAACAAACCAAAAACATACATTGTGCAATGCCTTTGAGTTTGTTAGTGGAGAGAGAGAAATGGCAATTTTATTATTTTGTATAAACAGAAAAAAAATATTCTTCAAATTATCAAATTTAGTTAATACGGTATGATGCATGGTATAACTCTATTAATTTATGTGTCACTAGCCGCAAAGCCGCCCTCCGGGCGGACTTTTTGGCTAGCTCCTGCGGAGGGCTATTGGTTCTTCGGCCCACCACCTGTGTTTGGTGGGCCTTCGGCTCACCAAACACAGACTCTCCAGATAGCCCCTTCTAGCTTTCCTGAAATCATGGATGTAGAAATGTATGTATTAACGCCAACCTATTCACATCACCCCCAACCCATTCACTCACCCATTACCCATCACCCCCCTCCCATTCACTCACCCATTACCCCCCACCCCCCCCCCATTCACTCACCCATTATCCATCACCACACACCCATTCACTCACCCATTACCCATCACCCCCCTCCATTCACTCACCCATTACCCCTACCCATTCACTCACCCATTATCCATCACCACACACCCATTCCCTCACCCATTACCCATCAAACCCCCCCTCTATTCCCTCACCCATCACCCATCACCCTCCACCCATTCACTCACCCATCCCCCACACCCTTACCCATCACCCCCCCCCATTCACTCACCCATCACCCACACCCATTACCCATCACCCTCACCCCAACCCATTCACTCACCCTTACCCATCACCCTACATCAAGGTTTCCTCAATTCTCGCAACCCACTCTTTTTTTACAATTCCTCGCTAATAGGCTGCTAAAAAAAAAAAAAAAAAAAAAATAGTGATCGGATAATCTCATAAATGGCTTAAAACCTTCCCCTGCTCGAGCCGTTCCAAAAATGTTTCCCTATGAGGGGATTCCGCCACAGGGGCAGCACCTGGAGCGGACCACACACACACACACACACACACACACAAAACCACACACACACACACAACACACACACACACACACACACATTTTCGCTTATATTATTATAGATGTAATTAAAGCTTAATTCCACTTTCTTCTCTTTTTTGGGCCTCAAAATTACCTTGGAACTGATTAATTTTCAAAATTACCGCCCGACCCCCCAGCTGGATAGCCCATCACCACCCCGGGGCTAAAGCCCCCGCAAATTTTTTTTCCTGGTGACGCCACTGCCCGGGCCCCCAAGAGATAGGGGCCCCCAAATGCATCACTCCATCAAACAAAACTCTTGTGATCCTCTACAAACTTAGCTTAAACTGCTTGGTGTTTGTGTTTAATTTGATCTGTATCTTTCGGGTACCATCATAACCATTTTCGGATTCGGATTAAAAGGGATTTATGGGCATTGATAGTCTCACAAAGTGTCAAAATACACCAAAATATGTTAATTTTCCAAAAATTTCACGAATCCCCCCAGCTGGTCCCCCCCCCCCCCAAACACCTGCAAACTTTATAGGGGGCCCCTCCAGGAAGTAAGCCCCCGGGCCCCCAAATATCTAGCTACGCCCCTAGCTTCAGAGCCTCAGAATCTGAGGCGCGTACTTGGACGACAAAAACACGGCTTATGTTGAAAGTGCCTAACAATGTCGCTTACCGTCACCGTTACTTTGGACCACAGTGCAATACCGAAAGAGTGGAAGAGATGGCCAAGAATTGTACTGGGAAGAACGTACAGGGCACCGGATGCTCTCAACTCTTAACCCCTTGAGGCCCAGAACGTAATTGCCATTGTAATTTGTGTGCCATTAGACGCTTTGTAGTGAATATAAGCAATATTTATAGCTATGACCTGTTTAGTATCCTTGTCCACTAACTCATGTGGTATATTCAGTGACTTTTCGTTATTTTATGGCTGACAACAGACCATTTTATATAGCCAAGGAAAGATCTGGGCGTGAAGGGGTTAACGCCTGTGTTACGAGACAGACTGTGAATGTGAATGGGGAGGACACTCAGAACATAAACACTAGCTGGCGATCTTAGTGTAGGTCGCCATTCTGGTGTTATTTTGGTAATTTGTTCATTTATAGCCCTACTATGACACAGATGAAGACACAAAATGACACAGACTCTCCAGATAGCCCCTTCTAACTGTCCTGAAATCATGGATGTACAAATGTAACTATTAACGCCACCACACGTCTGTACATAACAAAGAAACCTTGGCCTGGCGACTTTAGTGTTACCGTAGATAACAGTTAAGTCGCCACCTGCACTAATGTCGCCAGGCGCCATATATAATGAATGATAGCCTCACTACTGCTGTGTCTGTGCCACTGAAGATGATACACAGTAGTTTATATCATGAATGTATAATCTACACTGTTTCAGCGTTGTTTTATGCTTTGTAGCTGCAAGTATAGACGGTTTCAAATTTCACTAAGCATTTTTTTTTCGGGCGACGACGACAGCGGTACGACACTCAGTAAATAAACACTAGATGGCGACTCTACTGTTGGTAGCCACTTTGTAGATATTTTTGTCATTTGTTCATTTATAGCCCTACTATGACACAGATGTCAAAGACATTTATTATTATATTATATTATATATTTAGATATTAGACACAAAATGACACAGACTCTCCAGATAGCCCCTTCTAACTGTCCTGAAATCATGGATGTACAAATGTAACTATTAACGCCACCACACGGCTGTAAACAGAAAAAAAAGTTGTCTGGCGACTTAACTGTTATCTACGGTAGCTACCAGGGGTGGATCAAATACAATTGTATTTGTATTTGAACTGTATTTAAATACAATTTTAATGTATTTGTATTTGTATTTGTATTTTAGCATCCAGATAAAAAAGTATTTTGTATTTGTATTTGTATCATGGCACCCAGAAAAAAAGTATTTTGTATTTGTATTTGTATCATGGCACCCAGAAAAAAAGTATTTTGTATTTGTATTTATATTTTATATTTCGAGTCAAAATCATTTGACACACACACACACACACACAGAGAGAGAGAGAGAGAGAGAGAGAGAGAGAGAGAGAGAGAGAGAGAGAGAGAGAGAGAGAGATAACAACAACCATGATTTACGAAACTATGACGGGTCACGTACACGTCGCGTACGAGTACCATTCCTGTCCCACTTCCAGTCACACTTGCTGTCGCTGGTGGCGCGAGTTATGTACTTTCAGTTTATTGACAGCACTGACAAGCTGAAGCTGTAGCGAAGAGGGAGGACGACCTACAATACCTCAATTGTGCCATACTAGAGGTAAGTTGTTTGTGTGTGTGTGTTCATTCTCTTTCCAATTCTAATTTTCAATTACTGCCGCCCACACAGATTTTTTATTCATTTATTAATTAATGATTTTTTACCATAAAGTATTTTCTGCATGGAATTAGGTTTTTTTTTTTTCACACTTACTGTACATGGTGTTTGGAAAAGGAATATGCTAATGTACTGCCGTCAGGCTCTATTATGAGACCACGCTGACTGAACCCTGTAGCAAATTGTAATAGTTATGGTGGCTCAGTCAGTAATGAGTCTAACTAATGACACGGAACCTAGGTATGTTGGAGGTGTTTCTTGACTTTGACCCCAGCCACCGCCGTGGGGAAAAAATATTTCACAATTACTTACTTTAAATAAGGTAATTATAAAGCAGAACATTATCATTAGGCACTACATCTATTCCTGCGATAGAGAGAAAAAAAATCTTTGTTTATCAGGGGGCACGCACTTCCAAGTGTGTGTGGGAGTAGGGTGTAGTGATGTGTGGAGTGAAATTATGTTGTTTTATACTTTGGTGTGATGCATGGTAGGGTCTGGTGTAGTGATGTGTGGAGTGAAATTATGTTGTTTTATACTTTGGTGTGATGCATGGTAGGGTCTGGTGTAGTGATGTGTAGAGTGAAATTATGTTGTTTTATGCTATTTTTCACTACCTACAAATATTCGTAACTGAATGTTTTTTTTTTTTATATTAATATTATTATAATCACAAAGGGGAAGGAGGGGGTATATGGATAACGCTAAGAATGTTCAAAGGGTACGTGGGTGAAAAAGGTTGAAAAACCATCTTTTAGTCAATGAATATAGTAAAGCTCCACTTATCTTCATATAAAAAAAATATCAACATTAAAACTCACTGGTGTATAACACCTTAATAATAATAATAATAATAATAATAATAATAATAATGAAATAATAATAATAATAGTAAGAAGAAAAAGAAGAAGAAGAAGAACTAAGTGAAATTAAATTGATTCTCACTTCTCATTTTTTCTCTTTGCAGATGGATAACAAAGACATTGATACACCAGATGGCCCTTCAATCGGGGATGAGGAGGCCTGGGAGGACGTACAATTGCCTCAACTATCAGCTACACTGGCAAAGTTTTATTCTGTCAATGTCAAGTCTACTGACATGAATCTTATAGCGGACTGTTTGCAGTGCAAAAAGTCGTATTCGGCATCAACTAAGGCAACATCTAACCTAGTTATCCACCTCAGAAGAGTTCACAAAGTTCAGTATGCTGAATATGAGACATTGAGAGCAGCAGAGGAAAAGAAGAAGCGTGAGAGCTGTGGATCACATTCACAGCACAAAATGACCTCGTTCTTCAAAACCAAGCATCCACAAGAGAACAAATTTAACACTAATCACATCAAACAACGGGCTATGGTAAAGAAACTCTTAGACTCCATTGCATGTGACCAACGGCCTTTGAGTATTGTGGAAAGGAAGACTTTTAGAGCTCTTCTACACGAAGCAGAACCACGCTTCGTGTTTCCAAGCAGAACCACACTTAGAAGCAGTTTACTTCTGCAGAGAGCGAAAGACATTAAGTCGCAATTGATGACAGAATTTGAAAACCTCAGTCTTATTTACCTGACATTGGACCTCTGGACGATTCAGAAAATGATATCGTTTCTTGCTGTCACTGTAGGCTACACTTCATCAACTCATCATGGGAGCTAAAATCGCGTGTCATTGCTTGCGATCAGTTTGTAGAACGACACACGGCTGTGAACATTGCTACAGCATATGAGGATATAGTCACTAAATTCGGAATTCGTGGCAAGGTGAGGAAGGTGGTTGCAGACAATGCTTCGTCTATGGTGAGAGCATTTGATGTCTGTCTACCAGGATTATATGGAAATGAAGTGAGGAATGAAAGTATCGATGAAAATGGAGACACCGATAACCTTGATATTTTGGAAGAAGAACTTGATCTGAATGAGGTCCTTGCCCTTCTTCCACCGGATCGGTCCAGTTGCTTTGCACACACACAACAACTCTGCATACGAGATGCCTTCAATGATCCCTGTGTCAGAACAGCGCAATTGCAACTGTGATACACAAGTGCTGTAGTATTGTAGCTGCAATACGTCGATCTACTGTGCAGCACCGTTCTTGGAAAAGATTGGGGTTTCACTGCAGGCTGCCAACGCTACTAGATGGAACTCTCAACTGACTATGCTTAAGTCAGTTCTCAAAGACGTTAATGGTGTCAACTCAGCTATTCGTCTCCTAGGATCGCGCAAGACCGTAGAAGAATTGAAAGGAATGGAAATAGCAATGCTAAAGAAGTGATACAAGTTTTGGAACCGTTCCAAGAGGCGATGTCGGAGTGGAAGGAGAAAACATGGTGACACTTTCTTGCGTTGCACCAGTTGTATTTGGCCTCGAGCACAGCCTCAAACTATTCACGGAAAGTAAACCAATCTACTGCTTAAACTTGGCTAATGCACTACAGTCTTCTATCAAAAAGAGGTTGCATTCGTTTCTTGAGACGACTGATGTCATTGCCGCAGCTGTCATGGACCCCAGGTTTAAGTTGGCATGGCTGCCATGTGAGGAAATAAAAAAAGAAAAAATTTCTAAGATTGTGGACCTAATTATTTCAGAGTCAACTCAGTCGTCTTTGAAGAACACAATTCAAGAGAGGGAGCCTTTCGTCACCACAAGCACCAATCAAGACAAGGCTGGAATGAGTGCAAAACGCCCTCGGCTTTTTGCCTACATGCCACCAGCTGGGGAAATAAATGTGAGTGCATCAACAAGCGACATTACAGTGGTAAAGGCAGAACTTGAGTCGTACCTAGAAGAAGGTGTTCTGGGTTTTGATATCAACCCGCTGAAGTACTGGCGTGAAAACAAGAGCTTCAACATTTTGAAGCCTTTGGCAAAAATAGTCTAGGGTGCTGTGCAACGTCGGCACCATCTGAAAGAGTATTTAGTAAGGCCGGTAATTTTTACACTCCTGAGCGAGCAAAACTCGGCCCGGAAACCTTCCGGGCATTAATGATGATTAAATGCAATTATGATATGTAGAATGCAGATATAAACTTGTGTGAACAAATTTTTTATTTTTTGCATATTTTCAGGAGTATTTTTTATTAGTAGCTACGAAATCTGTATGAGTACTTGTATTTTTATTTTTATTTTCTGAACCAGTGATTGTATTTGTATTTGTATTTGTAGATTTAGGAAGAAAAGTATTTGTATTTGTATTTGTATTTTTAGATTTAGGAAGAAAAGTATTTGTATTTGTATTTGTATTTTTGGAATCCCAAACGAAAGTATTTGTATTTGTATTTCAATTGTAAAAAGTCAGTATTTGATCCAACCCTGGTAGCTACAGTACTTATATTGCCTTATATTGCGTGTATTTTCAATATATTTCTTGTATTGCTCAAACATTTCTCCTCCAGACATCTCCTCTCTGCCTCTTGCTTCCTTCTTGTGTTATAAACAGGTATATAGGAAAGTTTATTAAGAAATACGTCTGCATATAAATTTGAATCACGCGCCGCACTCAATTCCCATATATTTTTTAACATGGCCATTAACGCATTCCCTTTAATATTGAAATAATAATCAAAATAACAATAATAATGATGAGAGCAACAATAGTAGTAGTAAGAGTAGTAGTAATACACGACCGTACATAGAGTGAGATTAGATATTCCAGCAACGATGTTAACTGTACGATAATTATTGTATATGTACGATAATTTCACTAATAGTACGATGTATGATGCATGGTTGAGAATCTTACACGAAAATACGATAGTTGACTCATACATAAAATTACATTATAAAGTCATAAAACAATTGTTATCGCACAAAAAAGCAAAAAAATCGGTCTATGTCAACTTCTGCGCAAGAGAGAGTTTTGAGTTTGACTTTGGTTGGATCTAGTCTAGCTATTATTCATTTTGGTGAAAAGAGGAATATTCTAATATATGGAATGCTGAATTCAATGAAGTATATAGTCATTTACTTACTATATTATTTCACCTAAGGCTATAGTATAGTCTATCTGAAAATACGATAATTTTGGTGACTCGGTACGACAATGTGACCTACAAAAGTTCACTCCCTGTATTCCAGCATGCGAGTAGCGGGACTGTTTCTTTGTTTACATTTTAGTTGTTACATCACACGTGTGCCGACTGTGTGTGTGTAGAATGAGGGTGTTTGTGAGGGGTGTGTGTACGCCCATACGTGTTTCCCACATGTTTAGGTAAGTTGAAGTGTGTGTACGTGTGTGTGTGTGTGTGTGTGTGTGTGTGTTTATAGGAGTGAGACAAGTCGGTATTTGTAGAAAAAATATTCCTGTCTTCCAAATATCCAAGTTATTGTATTTTTCTCTTAACCCCTTGAGGCCCAGAACCCCCCCCCCCCCCTGCTAGTTCACTAACCTAACCTGGACATTGATTACGTCACCTAACCTAACAGAGCCGCCTTGTTTTATTATTTATTTCCCATGGCTGATGCAGTGGTTAGAAATACTGCCATGGGTCAGATCTACAAGTTAACCCCTTGAGGCCCAGAACGTCATTTCCATGGCCATGGTGGTGTGTGTGTGTGTGTGTGTGTGTGTAGGTGTGTGTGTGTGTGTAGGTGTTTGTAGGGGTGGGGGGGGGGTGTGGGTGTGTGTGTGTGTGGTGTGTGTGTGTGGGTGGGTGTATGTGGGTGGGTGTATGTGGGTGGGTGGGTGTGGGTGTGTGTGTGTGTGTTTGTAGGGGTGGGGGGGGTGTGGGTGTGTGTGTGGTGTGTGTGTGTGTGTGTGTTTGTGTTTGTAGGGGTGGAGGGGGTGTGGGTGTGTGTGTGTGGTGTGTGTGTGTGGGTGGGTGTATGTGGGTGGGTGGGTGTGGGTGTGGGTGTGGGTTTGGGTGTGTGTGCGTGTGTGGGTGTGGGTGTGGGTGTGGGTGTGTGGGTGTGTGTGTGAGAAAGAGAGTGTGTGGGAGGGAGAGAGTGAGAGATAATTGAGAGAGAGGGTTAGAGAGAGAGATAATTGAGAGAGAGGCTTAGAGAGAGAGATAATTGAGAGAGAGGGAGAGAGTGAGAGATAATTGAGGGAGAGGGAGAGAGAGAGATAATTGAGAGAGATAATTGAGAGACGGTTAGAGAGAGAGATAATTGAGAGAGACAGTTAGAGAGAGGGACCATTAGACGATTTTAAGATATTATTCCAGATGAACAGCGAAGTCACTTTGGTGGACGAAACTATTTTTTCTGGTGAGTTTTAGTGTTTTGAATTAATCTGCTAACCGTTTCTGTCGCAATTTTTTTTTTATATATATTTTAATTTAGGTAACTATGTAAAGGTTAGTTTTTTTTTTTTTTTTTTTTTTTTTAGTTAGGTAAAGGTTAGGTTAGGTATAGGTTAGGTTAGGTTAGGTAAAGGTTAGGTTAGGTAAGGTTAGGTTAGGTTAGGTTAGGTATAGGTTAGGTAAGGTTAGGTTAGGTTAGGTTAGGTATAGGTTAGGTATAGGTTAGGTTAGGTAAAGGTTAGGTTAGGTTAGGTATAGGTTAGGTTAGGTTAGGTTAGGTTAGGTTAGGTTAGGTATAGGTTAGGTTAGGTATAGGTTAGGTTAGGTTAGGTTAGGTATAGGTTAGGTAAGGTTAGGTTAGGTTAGGTATAGGTAAAGGTTAGGTTAGGTTAGGTTAGGTATAGGTAAAAGTTAGGTTAGGTTAGGTTAGGTTAGGTATAGGTTAGGTAAAAGTTAGATTCGGTTAGGTTCAATTTTATTTTTATTTTGTCATTCTTGAAAAAACAAAAAAAAACAAATTGCGTATTTTTTCAGTAAATGTGATGCAAAATTGACCAAAATTAGACATCACTTATATTTTAAACTCAAAGCAATTTTTATCTTTTAACTCATACCCCCCCCTCCCTCCCTTCCCCCAGAGGCATGTCCCGCACCCCCCAGGACCTCGGCAAACACCTGAGGATCACGGCCCAGCACTCCCGTCACCCTGTGGTAGCCGCGGCGGAGGTGGTGAGGGCGTGGCAAGCCTCCCCCAGCGTGCGGTGTGTGTCCCTGGCGGTCAAGGATCCAGGGGTCACTTTTAAGGCGGGTCAATGGTGAGTGGGTGTGTGGGTGTGTGTGTGGATGTGGGTGTGGGT
>JACEEZ010001661.1:356314-358814 GCA_016584305.1 Chionoecetes opilio
GCCTTGGCGGCAGTAACAGTTGAGCAGCGGGGCCTTGCGTGCCTTGGAGGCAGTAACAGTTGAGCAGCGGGCCTTGCCTGCCTTGGCGGCAGTAACAGTTGAGCAGCGGGGCCTTGCCTGCCTTGGCGGCAGTAACAGTTGAGCAGCGGGGCCTTGCGTGCCTTGGCGGCAGTAACAGTTGAGCAGCGGGGCCTTGCCTGCCTTGGCGGCAGTAACAGTTGAGCAGCGGGGCCTTGCGTGCCTTGGCGGCAGTAACAGTTGAGCAGCGGGGCCTTGCGTGCCTTGGCGGCAGTAACAGTTGAGCAGCGGGGCCTTGCGTGCCTTGGCGGCAGTAACAGTTGAGCAGCGGGCCTTGCGTGCCTTGGCGGCAGTAACAGTTGAGCAGCGGGGCCTTGCGTGCCTTGGAGGCAGTAACAGTTGAGCAGCGGGGCCTTGCGTGCCTTGGCGGCAGTAACAGTTGAGCAGCGGGGCCTTGCGTGCCTTGGCGGCAGTAACAGTTGAGCAGCGGGGCCTTGCGTGCCTTGGCGGCAGTAACAGTTGAGCAGCGGGGCCTTGCGTGCCTTGGAGGCAGTAACAGTTGAGCAGCGGGCCTTGTGTGCCTTGGCGGCAGTAACAGTTGAGCAGCGGGGCCTTGCGTGCCTTGGAGGCAGTAACAGTTGAGCAGCGGGGCCTTGCGTGCCTTGGAGGCAGTAACAGTTGAGCAGCGGGGCCTTGCGTGCCTTGGCGGCAGTAACAGTTGAGCAGCGGGGCCTTGCGTGCCTTGGCGGCAGTAACAGTTGAGCAGCGGGGCCTTGCGTGCCTTGGAGGCAGTAACAGTTGAGCAGCGGGGCCTTGCGTGCCTTGGCGGCAGTAACAGTTGAGCAGCGGGGCCTTGCGTGCCTTGGCGGCAGTAACAGTTGAGCAGCGGGGCCTTGCGTGCCTTGGAGGCAGTAACAGTTGAGCAGCGGGGCCTTGCCTGCCTTGGCGGCAGTAACAGTTGAGCAGCGGGGCCTTGCCTGCCTTGGCGGCAGTAACAGTTGAGCAGCGGGGCCTTGCGTGCCTTGGCGGCAGTAACAGTTGAGCAGCGGGGCCTTGCGTGCCTTGGCGGCAGTAACAGTTGAGCAGCGGGGCCTTGCGTGCCTTGGCGGTAGTAACAGTTGAGCAGCGGGGCCTTGCGTGCCTTGGCGGCAGTAACAGTTGAGCAGCGGGGCCTTGCGTGCCTTGGAGGCAGTAACAGTTGAGCAGCGGGGCCTTGCGTGCCTTGGCGGCAGTAACAGTTGAGCAGCGGGGCCTTGCGTGCCTTGGCGGCAGTAACAGTTGAGCAGCGGGGCCTTGCGTGCCTTGGCGGCAGTAACAGTTGAGCAGCGGGGCCTTGCGTGCCTTGGAGGCAGTAACAGTTGAGCAGCGGGGCCTTGCCTGCCTTGGCGGCAGTAACAGTTGAGCAGCGGGGCCTTGCGTGCCTTGGAGGCAGTAACAGTTGAGCAGCGGGCCTTGCGTGCCTTGGCGGCAGTAACAGTTGAGCAGCGGGGCCTTGCGTGCCTTGGCGGCAGTAACAGTTGAGCAGCGGGGCCTTGCGTGCCTTGGCGGCAGTAACAGTTGAGCAGCGGGGCCTTGCGTGCCTTGGCGGCAGTAACAGTTGAGCAGCGGGGCCTTGCGTGCCTTGGAGGCAGTAACAGTTGAGCAGCGGGCCTTGCGTGCCTTGGCGGCAGTAACAGTTGAGCAGCGGGGCCTTGCGTGCCTTGGCGGCAGTAACAGTTGAGCAGCGGGGCCTTGCGTGCCTTGGCGGCAGTAACAGTTGAGCAGCGGGGCCTTGCGTGCCTTGGAGGCAGTAACAGTTGAGCAGCGGGGCCTTGCGTGCCTTGGCGGCAGTAACAGTTGAGCAGAGGGGCCTTGCGTGCCTTGGCGGCAGTAACAGTTGAGCAGCGGGGCCTTGCGTGCCTTGGCGGCAGTAACAGTTGAGCAGCGGGGCCTTGCGTGCCTTGGCGGCAGTAACAGTTGAGCAGCGGGGCCTTGTGTGCCTTGGCGGCAGTAACAGTTGAGCAGCGGGGCCTTGCGTGCCTTGGAGGCAGTAACAGTTGAGCAGCGGGGCCTTGCGTGCCTTGGCGGCAGTAACATTTGAGCAGCGGGGCCTTGCGTGCCTTGGCGGCAGTAACAGTTGAGCAGCGGGGCCTTGCGTGCCTTGGCGGCAGTAACAGTTGAGCAGCGGGGCCTTGCGTGCCTTGGCGGCAGTAACAGTGTTGAGCAGCGGGGCCTTGCCTGCCTTGGCGGCAGTAACAGTTGAGCAGCGGGGCCTTGCGTGCCTTGGCGGCAGTAACAGTTGAGCAGCGGGGCCTTGCGTGCCTTGGCGGCAGTAACAGTTGAGCAGCGGGGCCTTGCGTGCCTTGGCGGCAGTAACAGTTGAGCAGCGGGGCCTTGTGTGCCTTGGCGGCAGTAAACAGTTGTAGCAGCGGGGCCTTGCGTGCCTTGGCGGCAGTAACAGTTGAGCAGCGGGGCCTTGCGTGCCTTGCGGCAGTAACAGTTG
>JACEEZ010001661.1:363814-376314 GCA_016584305.1 Chionoecetes opilio
AGAGAGAGAGAGAGAGAGAGAGAGAGAGAGAGAGAGAGAGAGAGAGAGAGAGAGAGAGAGAGAGAAGATAAGATACTTTGATCCTATCTAGACTTAATGTACCCCCCATTTCTGAGAGTGTATGCATATGTATGTGTGTATGTATGCAATTGTAAAAATGATCACATTGGAGACAGCAAGCAGCAACAGAGGTAGTAAAGGGTCGTGACTGTAAGGCAGCAAATCAAACTCAGTCGCGATGAAAAAAGTTTGACGAACACTGCCGTAGATAACAGTATAGTCGCCACCTGCACTAATGTCGCCAGCTGCCAACTATTACGAATTATAGCATCACTACTGCTGTGTCTGTGCCACTGAAGATGATACACAGTAGTTTATATCATGACTGTATAATCTACACTGTTTCAGCGTTGTTTTATGCTTTGTAGCTGCAATTATAGACGGTTTCAAATTTCACTACGCGTTTTTTTTCCGGGCGACGACGACGGCGGGAGAACACCCAGAACATAAACACTAGCTGGCGACCTTAGTGTAGGTCGCCACTCGGTTGATATTTTTGTCATTTGTTCATTTATAGCCCTACTATGACACAGATGAAGACACAAAATGACACAGACTCTCCAGATAGCCCCTTCTAACTGTCCTGAAATCATGGATGTACAAATGTAACTATTAACGCCACCACACGGCTGTACATAACAAAGAAACGGTGTCCTGGCGACTTTAGTGTTATCTACGGTAGTAATTGTAGAAGGGGTTGAAAGTACTATTCGTGGTAGGGAGAATTTTTTTTTTTTATATAATTTTAATTTTATTTTGGGTTATTTATTTATTTATTATTATTATTATTTTTATTTTATTTTAATGTGTTTGTAGTGGTTGAAAATAATTTGTGGTAGGAATGTTTTTTTTTTTTCGAATTGATTTTAATTTTTTTTTTTTTTGTAAGGAATTTTTTAATTATTATATATTTTTTTCGAATTTGAGTTTTTTTTTTTTTTGTAAGGAATTTTTTAATTATTATATTTTTTTCGAATTTGAGTTTTTTTTTTTTTAAGGAATTTTTTAAAAATATATTTCGATTTTTTGTTTTGTTTTTTTGTAAGGAATTTTTTTTATTATTATTTTTACGATTTTTTTTTTTTTTTTTTTTTTTTTTTTTTTTAAGAGTATAATTTTTTTGAGAGATACTTTTGTGTGTTAGGAATGAAGGAAAGAAAGGAGTGAAGGAAATGCAGAAAGTTATTTATGTATATATATATATTTTCTTTCCTTCCTTCTTGCCATGTAATGTTGTGTAGCTATAATCAAACTTGTATATTTCATGTCATTAAATTATTGTTATTATATCTTCTTTTCCTTCCTTCCTTCCTTCCTTCCTTCCTTCCTTTCATCATTCCTTCCTTCCTTCCTTCCTTCCTTTCATCCTTGCATCCCTTCATCCTTCCTTCCTTCCTTCCTTCCTTCCCTCCCTCTCTCGCTTCCTTCCTTCCTTCCTTCCTTCCTTCCTTCCCTCCTTTCATCCTTTCATACCTTCCTTCCTTCCTTCCTTCCTTCCTTCCTTCCTTCCTTTCCTCTCTCCTTCCTTCCTTCCTTCCTTCCTTCCTTTCATCCTTGCATCCTTCCATCCATCCTTCCTTCCTTCCTTCCTTCCCTCCCTCTCTCGCTTCCTTCCTTCCTTCCTTCCTTCCTTCCTTCCTTCCTTCCTTCCTTCCTTGCTTCCCTCCTTTCATCCTTTCATCCTTCCTTCCTTCCTTCCTTCCTTCCTTCCTTCCTTCCTTCCTTCCTTTCCTCTCTCCTTCCTTCCTTCCTTCCTTCCTTCCTTTCATCCTTGCATCCTTCCATCCATCCTTCCTTCCTTCCTTCCTTCCCTCCCTCCCTCTCGCCTTCCTTCCTTCCATCCTTTCCTCTCACCTTCCCTCCTTCCTTCCTTCCTTCAATCCTTCCTTCCTTCCTTCCTTCCTTCCTTCCTTCCTTCCTTCCTTCCTTTCTTTCATCCTTCCTTCCTTCCTTCCTTCCTTCCTTCCTTCCTTCCTTCCTTCCTTCCTTCCTTCCTTCCTTCCTTTCTTCCTTCCTTCCTTCCTTCCTCCCTCCTTCCTAAATTAATCAAGAACTCGTAGAAATAAGCGTAGATTTAACAGATTTGATAAAGAAATAGGGAGAAACTGGTTCACAAATAGGGTGGTAAATGATTGGAATGGACTCAGTCGTGGGGTAGTTAGTGCGGAGTCATTAGGGAGTTTTAAAAGGAGGCTAGACAGTGTTATGGATATAGTAGTAGTAGTAGTGGTGGTAGTAGAAGTAGTAGTAATAGTGGTAGTAGAAGTAGTAGTAGTAATGGATGTAGGGATATAGTAGAAGTCAATAGGGAGCTTTAAATGGAGGCTGGACAGTGTTATGGATGAAAGGTGGATGTAGGTAGTGTTAAGTAACAGGAACTACCACGTGTAGGTCTCCCAGCCTCTTGTAGCTTCCCTATGTTCTTATGTTTTTAATTCAATTTTAACATAGTCTCGCGGCCTCTTGTAGCTTCCTTATTTTCTTATGTTCTTATGTAACACTACAGTATAGTCGCCACTGCAGTAATATCCCCAGCTGCCATGCATATATTAGGAGTGTTAGCATCACTACAGCCTTGTATGTGCCACTGAAGACAGGTACATAATATAAATTACTGTGCATGCCTCTTCAGTGGCACATACAAGTCTGTAGTGATGCTAACATTCCTAATAAAGCAAACCCTCTCTAAATCGAACCCGTATAATTCAAACTTCGGATAATTCGACCTGTTTCAGGCCAGTTCGAAGTTTTCAATAACTCCATAATTCGAGCAAGTTTGAATGATCCTTAGTCTTACTAGTGGGAGTCCGACCTCTCCCATGCGGTGCGTGCCGCGGCTGCCCAGCGTGATCTGATATATGATCATTACTGTATAAATACGATAGGCGGAGGAAGAAGGCGGGAGGGGGAGGAGGAAGAAGGGGAATGGAGGAGGAAGGGGTGGGAGGGGAAGGAGGGACGAGGAGGAAGAAGGAGGGGAGAGGGGGAGGAGAAGGAAGGAGGTGGGACAAGGAAGGGAGGAGGAGAGGAGGAGGAGGAGGAGGAAGGAGGAGAAGAAGAAAGGGAGGAGGAAGAACTATTTTTTTAAGTATCCTTCGCTTTGTATACAATCCTTCTGAGTCCTTCACGGGCCTCTTCGCTCATCCTACAGGAGTCATAGGAGGGCATTAAAAGTCCCACAGGATTGCTATAGTATTCCTAGGTTTTTATAAGTACTTTGACAATCGCATGGGTGGCTCAAATAGGGATTAATACTACTACTAATAATACTGAAAATAGTAATACTGATCGTTGTATTGAAGTCATGATTAATCTAGCAATGCCTAGCATATTTTTATGTCTTGTAGTAAGTTTTGTCTAATTTGTGGTTTTTAAGGAATATCTGGAAGTATCATGTCATTGTGAATTGGCTGAAATAGGGACTTCTAAAGCCCCGTTCACACTACTACTCACCACCGTCGGCGCTTGCCGTCGAACAGTGTTCGTCACTCAAAAGTGGCAGTGTGGACACGATGCTGACGAGCAAAATGTAACCGTCGGCGCTGCCCGCCAACATTCAGCAGGTTTAATATTGGGCGGACATGCCCGTCACTCACGGGTCAGCGCCGAACACATGCTTCAAGTTATCGGCAGTTTTCACTATCTAGATATTTTTGCATTGCTATGTACCGTATACCATCAGAACCCAGAAAGTCAGCTAATTACGAGTATGTGATCAAAAATTAAATGGGAGAAATGGTCGGAAAATTGCAGCGAGTTGAAGACAAAAAAGCGAGAAAAATGTTTATACACTATTTCTTTTTGCTATATTTTTTAGAATACACAAAAAGGTTTTCGTATATTTTTCTTGCTTATGATATGCAGAAATGTGTCATGAAGATGAGAGTTGGGTCAGTTTTTCTAAACCTCCTGTGGTTATTTCATAATCTCGAGTGAGAGTACACGATATGCAGAAAACATGACTCACTTTGAAATCAGGAAGCGCGCTGACCGCCGAGCAAAACCGTTCGTGTGGACACAACCCTCGGGAAGCGCCGATGGTGGTGAGTGGTAGTGTGGACGGGGCTTAATCATTGTAACTAAAAACTGACTCCAGATTCGTGTTCAGCATGCTCGAAAACTGCTGGGAACTAAAGGCGTTTTCTGCGGGGGATTTTTGGTGGCAAACGGTCACAACAACAACAACAAATGTTTGCGGGTCGGGCCAACCATCTTCCCTGGAGGGTTGAACAGGGATCGAAATTTGAGCAACCGAAAATCTTCCGGTTGCAATCAGGATCCCCGCAGAAAACGCCTTAATTTTTAAGCAAATCTATTTTTCAAAAATAAATTTGCAATATTTCTTGGAAAATAGACACGTTAATTCGCATTTTTTTCTTGAAATAAATGCTATCCTAAAAGCAGGGCCCGTGTTGCCTGGTGGGACGGTGGCGAGGCAGCGGCAGGACGCGCACAGGTGAGCTTCTACAAAGTGGCTGATAACTATTGCTGTAGCCATGTAGGATAGGCCTAGTGAGGGTAGAGAGTGAGCCTATATGACCTGGTGGGCGTGATGTTATAGGCGGGGGCGTGGCATGTGAAGGCGTGAGGCGTTAAAACTAATTTAATAATGTGCCTGAACCGGTGACGAGGGCAGCGTAGGTCGCCCGATAATTCAGCACTACCACTCTCTACATGTTGTTGTTGTTGTTGAAGGGCAGTGATGTCGAAGTCGACGATATTCGCCCTGGTGTACAGCCGTGAAGTAATCACAGTCTCGAGAGTTGATTAGTCTTCCTCAAGAAGGCACAGGTGAGGCGGATGACGGCGGGGCGTTGTGATGGGTGGACGGCGGCGGCGGCCAGCAGGGTGGGCAGGTCAAAGGTGGTGACTCGCTACATGTCTTCAGTGGCACATAAAAGTCTGTAGTGATGCTGAAATTCGTAATATATTGTGCCTGGCGACATTAGTGTAGTGGCGAGTGACTGGCGACTTTAGTGTTATCTACGGTAGGGCAGGTCATGTTTATAAGTAACAGGAACTACCACGTGTAGAAGTCTGACGGCCTCTTTTAGCCAGTCTAATAACACTGTACACTCTTTAGACTGACTGTAGTTTCCTTATTTTCTTAAGAGTCGTAGTTCTAACTGACGTAAAAGAAAACGAGTCTTGGTAAAGGGCAAACTAATGTATAATATGTATTTTTGTAGCCATTTTTTGTGATGGTGAATGTGTCTACTGTTTAGAATCCTGCATTAATGAAGTGTGTGTCTTTGTTTCAGAGTGTAGCCGCCGAAGCAGAGTGAGCTGTGAGCTGTTGTGTTAGCGCGGCACGTCGTCTTCACAGGGCGGCGCACCACTGGCCCTCTCTCCTCCGGGCCAGGGGTGCGCCGCCCCCGGGCCACCTGCGGGGGTCCAGTGGCTCCGGCAGAGGGGTGTTGGGGGGACTGTCGGACGGAAGGTTATTCTCCTCAAGAATGCCCGAAACCCCACTTTCCTCACCGCCGCCACTCTGCTCGGGGACACTGGACTCCTGCCATAGCAATATTTTGTTACAGCAAGCTGACGTGCTTGAGGCAATCCGTAGCTCGCACTGCAGCGCCTGCCTCGCCGTCTCTTCAGTGTGGTGAGTATTGTCCTCCACGTGTGAAATGTAGGCATGTATTCTGCAAAGTTTGTCAAACATCTGTTTCTCTAAGGCCAGACGACACCAGCAGTGCTTGAATCATGTCTTCACTGTAAAACTGCAGGGCTCAAAGTGACATTTAGTCCTTTCAGAGATGGAGAAAGGGTTTTTGAGAATTTTTTTTTGAAGTTATATCCATGTTTTAAAAGGGCGCGTGGTGCCAGGGCGTGAAGGGAGCGTGGTGCCAGGGCGTGAGGCTTGTGTGGAGTGGTCAATGGGTCACCAGGAATATGAATCTTTGACTGAGGAGTTTCAGAAATGTTAGATGATGGGGAACTCATGCATTTGCCGGAATAGTTTTGCCCGGTCACTTATTTCTTATGCATATTAACCCCTTGAGACCCATAACGTAATTTCCATTATACTTTGGCTACCTTTAGACGAATATTAGTAAATATAAACAATATTTTATAGATATAACCTGTTTAGTAGCCTTGTCGACTAAATCATTTGGTATATTCAGTGACTTTTCGTAATTTTATGGCTCGACAACAAAAATGTTTTTATAGCAAAGGAAAGATCTGGGTGTGAAGGGGTTTATTGACGAACAGAGTCAACTATGAAGAAAGAGGCCTTTGTTTACGTTCAGGGAGAGGATCAACAAGTGAGAGCCTTGGGGGACTAGCAAAGAATGACACAACTGTCTTAAGGATTGCATTATTACCCGTTATAACAGCTATTACTTGTCACCCTATCTCTCTAAAGTCTAAACCAATGATGACCTGTTTTATAATGTCAAAGTTTCAGCATCAATACACTTTATAGGCGTCACGTGCACAATATGCTTGAGTTTTGTGCAGACACTGGCTACTCAGCATGAACGCAGAAGCTCTTGTTGTAGCCTTAAACTGTTGCATGCCAAGCCAGCAACATTCCCACCTTTATCATCAAACAATGGCTTAATTAAACTGTTGCATGCCAAGCCAGCAACATTCCCACCTTTATCATCAAACACTGGCTTCATTAAACTGTTGCATGCCAAGCCAGCAACATTCCCACCTTTATCATCAAACAATGGCTTCATTAAACTGTTGCATGCCAAGCCAGCAACATTCCCACCTTTATAATCAAACAATGGCTTCATTAAACTGTTGCATGCCAAGCCAGCAACATTCCCACCTTTATAATCAAACGATGGCTTAATTAAACTGTTGCATGCCAAGCCAGCAACATTCCCACCTTTATCATCAAACAATGGCTTAACCACTTCACGTCCAGATCTTTCCTTTACTCTATAAAATTGTATGATGTCGAGCCATAAAATAAGGAAAAGTCACTGAATATACCACATGAGTTAGTGGACAAGGATACTAAACAGGTCATAGCTATAAAACATTGCTTATAGTCACTACAAATGATCTAATGGTACACAAATTACAATGAAAATTACGTTCTGGGTCTTAAAGGGTTAACTGTTGCATGCCAAGCCAGCAACATTCCCACCTTTATAATCAAATAGTGGCTTCATGAAGGGAATCTCATCAACCGCTAAAGTCAACCTCGTGTCTTTGTGGGATCACCTGAATTCTTATGTCTATACATCAGACAATTACTGTCCTGCTGTTCAACTACAGGATTTATTCACGTTGATAAAAGTTAGTCTTCTTATGGTAGAAAAGCTGGGTTAGGTGAGATTTTGACCCTTTCTTAACAGTGTGTAGCCTCTGTAGGAGCCTTTATACAGCAGTGAGGAATATATCATCTCTGCTAAATAATCTAAACTAAATAATCTATACTAAAATATAATAATTAATAATCTATAAAAAAAAAAAAAAAAAAAAAAAAAATTCCTTGTTATCAAGCGTAGATGCACACACACAAACTGAAGGGTGTGCAAAGCCTGTACATATGCTCAAAATATTTGTCTATTAGTAGTATTAAATAGGCAATGACCAAGTGCCACACAGTCATCACCTCCCAGGGATGTTTGCTTGTTCAATCTCAAGCTTTCATATGTTGTCAAACAGATGTTCTAAGGCATTGGCGTCACTCCCATGTGTAGGAATCTTGTTGTGATCTGTAACACATGTATTTCTAAGCAAGTCCTTCATCCATTCCAAGACATTCCTATCATAAGAACATAAGAACATAAGAAGAACATAAGAAAATAAGGAAGCTACAAGAGGCTGCGAGGCCTACACGTGGTAGTTCCTGTCGCATAACACTACCTACATCCACCTTTCATCCCCATCCATGAACCTATCCAGCTCCTCTTTAAAGCTCCCTAATGACTCCGCACTAACTACCTGTCTACTGAGACCATTCCATTCATTCACCACCCTATTTGTGAACCAGTTTTTCCCTATTTCCTTTCTAAATCTACGCCCTTCCAGCTTGAATCCGTTACTTCTTGTTCTACCCTGGTTAAAAGCCGTAAGAACTTTTCCTACCTCTCGTACCTATCCATTTCTCCTTCATACTCAAATGACCACAACCACCTCGTGTAGGAAACTGTCAAACACTTTATACAAAACCAATCAAGGTTACCATCCCTCCCTCCCCTGTATGTCCCCCGTGAGGCATTCTATTAAGGAGAGGCCTTGCAGAGTCAGGACACAGCAACTCCCACCTGGGAATCTGAATGGTCTGTCTAACATGAACTCCAGATACTAATTCCATCTGTGTTTTAACTACCATCTCACATAACTACCGTACCACACTGGTTAGAGAGACTGATCTGTAATTGAGTGGCTCCTTGCCCCCCCCCCCCCTTGTATGTATTGGGCAATTTCGTAAGTGTGACAATCATTTCAATTTTCAGGTAAGTTTTGCAAGCCGTCGCGGGACTGCCAGACCTCGCAGGAGCTCCAGCAACGTACAAGAATGCAGCATGTAAAGTACCCCTAGCAGTGTTTTCCTTAGGTTAGGGTGTTAGGGATGTTAGGGTGTTAGGATGTCCGCCCCCTTACCACTCAGGAACCCAGGAACTAATGCCCTGGGCTGAAGTCTTTTGCAGCTCCTCCTTCCTCCAGTAGTACCTCCTGACAAGAAATGATTGGCCCCAGTAATGACCTCACGGCCCATATCTCCTGCCAGCAAAGATACAGTGTGAGTAAGATCAGGGTTTATATAACAGGGGCGTATTTACGATCTTGAAACATTGGGGGTCTAGACCAGCCAAGAGATCTTTACCTATTTACACGATAATGCTCAATGTATTTATGAGTATACTGAGTGTAAGACTATAAACAAATGCACTTCTGTTAACTCTGTCTTGTTGTCCATCTGATATTCTCTTCTTCACCTCTCCAGAAGGTCTTTCGGTGTCTCCTCTGTCATGCACTCCTCATCTCCTCTGTTCTCTCCTCATCTCCTCTGTCATGCACCCCTCATCTCTGTTCTCTCCTCACCTCCTCTGTCATGCACTCCTCACCTCTGTTCTCTCCTCATCTCCTCTGTCATGCACTCCTCATCTCCTCTGTTCTCTTCTCATCTCCTCTGTCATGCACTCCTCATCTCCTCTGTCATGCACTCCTCATCTCCTCTGTCATGCACTCCTCATCTCCTCTGTCATGCACTCCTCATCTCCTCTGTCATGCACTCCTCATCTCCTCTGTCATGCACTCCTCACCTCCTCTGTTCTCTCCTCATCTCCTCTGTCATGCACTCCTCACCTCTGTTCTCTCCTCACCTCCTCTGTCATGCACTCCTCATCTCCTCTGTTCTCTCCTCATCTCCTCTGTCATGCACTCCTCATCTCCTCTGTTCTCTCCTCATCTCCTCCGTCATGCACTCCTCATCTCCTCTGTCATGCACTCCTCATCTCCTCTGTCATGCACTCCTCATCTCCTCTGTCATGCACTCCTCACCTCCTCTGTTCTCTCCTCATCTCCTCTGTCATGCACTCCTCATCTCCTCTGTCATGCACTCCTCATCTCCTCTGTCATGCACTCCTCATCTCCTCAGTTCTCTCCTCATCTCCTCTGTCATGCACTCCTCACCTCCTCTGTCATGCACTCCTCATCTCCTCTGTTATGCACTCCTCATCTCCTCTGTTCTCTCCTCATCTCCTCTGTCATGCACTCCTCATCTCCTCTGTTCTCTCCTCATCTCCTCTGTCATGCACTCCTCATCTCCTCTGTTCTCTCCTCATCTCCTCTGTTATGCACTCCTCATCTCCTCTGTTCTCTCCTCATCTCCTCTGTCATGCACTCCTCATCTCCTCTGTCATGCACTCCTCATTTCCTCTGTTCTCTCCTCATCTCCTCTGTCATGCACTCCTCATCTCCTCTGTTCTCTCCTCATCTCCATTGTCATGCACTCCTCACCTCCTCTGTTCTCTCCTCATCTCCTCTGTCATGCACTCCTCATCTCCTCTGTTCTCTCCTCATCTCCATTGTCATGCACTCCTCACCTCCTCTGTCATGCACTCCTCATCTCCTCTGTTCTCTCCTCATCTCCTCTGTCATGCACTCCTCATCTCCTCTGTCATGCACTCCTCATCTCCTCTGTTCTCTCCTCATCTCCTCTGTCACGCACTCCTCACCTCCTCTGTTCTCTCCTCATCTCCTCTGTTTATGCACTCCTCATCTCCTCTGTCATGCACTCCTCACCTCCTCTGTTCTCTCCTCATCTCCTCTGTCATGCACTCCTCATCTCCTCTGTTCTCTCCTCATCTCCTGTCATGCACTCCTCATCTCCTCTGTTCTCTCCTCATCTCCTCTGTCATGCACTCCTCATCTCCTGTCATGCACTCCTCATCTCCTCAGTTCTTTCCTCATCTCCTCTGTCATGCACTCCTCATCTCCTCTGTTCTCTCCTCATCTCTGTTCTCTCCTCATCTCCTCTGTCATGCACTCCTCATCTCCTCTGTCATGCACTCCTCATCTCCTCTGTCATGCACTCCTCATCTCCTCTGTCATGCACTCCTCATCTCCTCTGTTCTCTCCTCATCTCCTCTGTCATGCACTCCTCATCTCCTCTGTCATGCACTCCTCATCTCCTCAGTTCTTTCCTCATCTCCTCTGTCATGCACTCCTCATCTCCTCTGTTCTCTCTTCATCTCCTCTGTTCTCTCCTCATCTCCTCTGTCATGCACTCCTCATCTCCTCTGTCATGCACTCCTCATCTCCTCTGTCATGCGCTCCTCATCTCCTCTGTCATGCACTCCTCATCTCCTCTGTCATGCACTCCTCATCATCTCTGTTCTCTCCTCATCTCCTCTGTCATGCACTCCTCATCTCCTCTGTTCTCTCCTCATCTCCTCTGTCATGCACTCCTCATCATCTCTGTTCTCTCCTCATCTCCTCTGTCATGCACTTCTCATCTCCTCTGTTCTCTCCTCATCTCCTCTGTCATGCACTCCTCATCTCCTCTGTTCTCTCATCATCTCCTCTGTCATGCACTCCTCACCTCCTCTGTTCTCTCCTCATCTCCTCTGTCATGCACTCCTCATCTCCTCTGTTCTCTCCTCATCTCCTCTGTCATGCACTCCTCATCTTCTCTGCTCTCTCCTCATCTCCTCTGTCATGCACTCCTCATCTCCTCTGCTCTCTCCTCATCTCCTCTGTCATGCACTCCTCATCTCCTCTGTTCTCTCCTCATCTCCTCTGTCATGCACTCCTCATCTCCTCTGTCATGCACTCCTCATCTCCTCTGTCATGCACTCCTCATCTCCTCTGTCATGCACTCCTCATCTCCTCTGTTCTCTCCTCATCTCCTCTGTCATGCACTCCTCATCTCCTCTGTCATGCACTCCTCATCTCCTCTGTCATGCACTCCTCATCTCCTCTGTTCTCTCCTCATCTCCTCTGTCATGCACTCCTCATCTCCTCTGTCATGCACTCCTCATCTCCTCTGTTCTCTCCTCATCTCCTCTGTCATGCACTCCTCATCTCCTCTGTCATGCACTCCTCATCTCCTCTGTTCTCTCCTCATCTCCTCTGTCATGCACTCCTCATCTCCTCTGTTCTCTCATCATCTACTCTGTCATGCACTCCTCATCTCCTCTGTCATGCACTCCTCATCTCCTCTGTTCTCTCCTCATCTCCTCTGTCATGCACTCCTCATCTCCTCTGTTCTCGCCACCTCTCTCATGTCCTGCTCATAAAAAGGATGCCATCAGCACACGCTAAGTAACATCTAACCAAATATCTAGTTTTTTTTACTATAATTTTAAGTTGGCCCGGTGAGAGCTTATCTTATTTATGTGATTAAAGAAATATAATAATGAATTTAAAAAGATTAAAAAAAGTACCTATTTGAGATCCGGGGCTATTCATAAAACATTCGGGGCTACAGCCTATAGACCCCAATGCCTAGGCCTAACTACGCCCCTGTACCTATCACTGCACAGCCTAAGCCCCCAATGCCTAGGCCTAACTACGCCCCTGTACCTATCACTGCACAGCCTACAGCCCCCAATGCCTAGGCCTAACTACTCCCCTGTACCTATCACTGCACAGCCTACAGCCCCCAATGCCTAGGCCTAACTACGCCCCTGTACCTATCACTGCACAGCCTATAGCCCTCAATGCCTAGGCCTAACTACTCCCCTGTACCTATCACTGCACAGCCTATAGACCCCAATGCCTAGGCCTAACTACGCCCCTGTACCTATCACTGCACAGCCTATAGACCCCAATGCCTAGGCCTAACTACGCCCCTGTACCTATCACTGCACAGCCTATAGTCCCCAATGCCTAGGCCTAACTACGCCCCTGTACCTATCACTGCACAGCCTATAGTCCCCAATGCCTAGGCCTAACTACGCCCCTGTACCTATCACTGCACAGCCTATAGACCCCAATGCCTAGGCCTAACTACGCCCCTGTAC
>JACEEZ010001661.1:381314-411004 GCA_016584305.1 Chionoecetes opilio
CTGATTCTCTTGGTGACGTCCTTGCGCTGTTTGCCTCAGTGTCCAGTTTTTTTTCTTTGCTCAATATGAGTACTACAAACATTATATACTATTTTTACTAACGACTAAAATGCTGTCCCCCTTGCTGTTACACTGACGTCAACCTTCATCCAAAAGGAATAAATCCCACTACGCCATTAGCGTTATTAAATTAGGGAAGCTTGGTGATCATTGGGAGTCTTGTTAACACACAGTATAAAACAGGTAAACACAGGCATCATTTTAAGCATGAGACCTTAAGATAGCATGGAATTTTTGCCTTGTTAAAAAAAATAGACTATAACTATCCAAATATTACTACAAAGACCTCAATACAAGCGTTAAGTATCCAAATATTACTACGAAGACCTCAATACAAGCGATAAGTATCCAAATATTACTACCAAGACCCCAATACAAGCGTTAAGTATCCAAATATTACTACCAAGACCCCAATACAAGCGTTAAGTATCCAAATATTACTACGAAGACCTCATACAAGCGATAAGTATCCAAAATATTACTACCAAGACCCCAATACAAGCGTTAAGTATCCAAATATTACTACGAAGGACCTCAATACAAGCGTTAAGTATCCAAATATACTACCAAGACCCAATACAAGCGTTAAGTATCCAAATATTACTAGAAGACCTCAATACAAGCGTTAAGTATCCAAATATTACTACGAAGACCTCAATACAAGCGATAAGTATCCAAATATTACTACGAAGACCTCAATACAAGCGTTAAGTATCCAAATATTACTACCAAGACCCCAATACAAGCGTTAAGTATCCAAATATTACTACGAAGACCTCAATACAAGCGATAAGTATCCAAATATTACTACCAAGACCCCAATACAAGCGTTAAGTATCCAAATATTACTACGAAGACCTCAATACAAGCGTTAAGTATCCAAATATTACTACGAAGACCTCAATACAGGCGTTAAGTATCCAAATATTACTACGAAGACCTCAATACAAGCGTTAAGTATCCAAATATTACTACCAAGACCCCAATACAAGCGTTAAGTATCCAAATATTACTACCAAGACCTCAATACAAGCGTTAAGTATCCAAATATTACTACCAAGACCTCAATACAAGCGATAAGTATCCAAATATTAACCCCTTCACGCCCAGATCTTTCCTTGGCTATATAAAATGGTCTGTTGTCAGCCATAAAATAAGGAAAAGTCACTGAATATACCACATGAGTTAGTGGACAAGGATACTAAATAGGTCATAGCTATAAAACATTGCTTATAGTCACTACAAAGCGTCTAATGGTACACAAATTACTATGGAAATTACGTTCTGGGCCTCAAGGGGGTAATTAATACGTAGACCTCACACTTCTAAGAATACGAATGCGAGTGCAATGAAGTACTGGGATTTCGATTGTAAATACTAATCATTCATGGAAGTATTCATGAGTGCATTCATGAATACTTTTTGTAAGTAGAGTAGTAATGCAAGTAGTAGTAGTAATAATACTTAATAGTAATAATAGTAATAATAGTACAGTAGTAGTATTAAGTACAGTAGTAATCAGGGCTTGAAAAACCTATTACCACCAGAATTAGGACATACTTGAAAAACCTATTACCACCAGAATTAGGACATACTTGAAAAACCTATTACCACCAGAATTAGGACATACTTGAAAAACCTATTACCACCAGAATTAGGACATACTTGAAAAACCTATTACCACCAGAATTAGGACATACTTGAAAAACCTATTACCACCAGAATTAGGACATACTTGAAAAACCTATTACCACCAGAATTAGGACATACTTGAAAAACCTATTACTACCAGAATTAGGACATAGAACATCACAAAAATATTTATATGTTAAGAAAATATAACTAAAAAAAAGAAGAAAAACCACTAGTAAGATCTGAGTACAACAGGTTACATGCTGTTAACAATACACACACACACCCACCCACCCACCCACCCACCCACCCACCCACCCACCACCCCACCCACCCACCCACCCACCCACCCACCACCCACCCACCCACCCACCCACCCACCCACCCACCCACCCACCCACCCACCCACCACCCACCCACCACCCCACCCCCACCCCCCACCCACACCCACCCCCACCCACCCACCCACCCCCCCCCACCCACCCCACCCCCACCCACCACCCACCCACCCACACCCACACCCACACCCACCCACACCCACACCCACACCCACACCCACACCCACACACACACACACCTACACACACACACACACACACACACCTACACACACACACACACAACCACAATGGCATACATATTTCATCAGGTACTACTTAGCTATGTCACTAAGTACCGTAACCTCACAATCAGGGCTTGAAAACGAAATAATTTCTCAGACGGTTCGTGCCGATCAGAAACAGTATTATTAACGTTTCGTTTTTCGTTCCTCCTCCAAACATAACGTTCCTGAACCGGTTAGAACGAAATGAAAACCGGTTAGAACGAAATGAAAACCGGTTAGAACGAAATGAAAACCGGTTAGAACGAAATAAAAACCGGTTAGAACGAAATGAAAACCGGTTAGAACGAAATAAAAACCGGTTAGAACGAAATGAAAACCGGTTAGAACGAAATGAAAACCGGTTAGAACGTTATTCTCAAACCATGTCATGACTATGCTATTAGCCCTAATAAATAATAATGCCTATACATGACTACAGCCTTATAGATGGTAATAAAGCCATACATTTCATGGTGCACAGTAGCCAACAAAATCAAACCCTTAGATGTCGTAACAACTCTATCATTATAAGACGTAAATAAGGCAACACATTTACACGTACAATACAGGAAGCCTAGTGTAGGAGTATGCAATCTCAGTCCTCGTAAAGACATGAATCACTAATTATTTATTACTATTATATATGGTAAAACTATATTAATTAGTACTATCACCAACCCACTAATGAAATACACCTAATCCACGAAGGCAATTATACATGTGGCACTCCAAGGACTCGAACCTAGGACACTCACACCAACCATTAGGCTATGAACACAGGTCAAAGTTGAAGCACATACTCACGATATATAATCCCTTTTCGAATACTGGATATTAATCTCAGCATATTCTTAAACCAAACTGCAGTATAATAGTTTGACGATTGCACGATTGGAAGGTGTCCTGAAATAAGGGAACGATATTTAGAAGATGTTTCCTGTATTGCCAATTAATATGCGTTATGCGATATTAAGAAGATGTTTCCTACATTGCCAATTAATATGTGTTATGCGATATTAAGAAGATTTATCCTACATAGCCAATTAATATGTGTTATGCGATATTAAGAAGATTTATCCTACATAGCCAATTAATATGCGGTATGCGATATTAAGAAGATGTTTCCTACATAGCCAATTAATATGTGTTATGCGATATTAAGAAGATGTTTCCTCCATAGCCAATTAATATGTGTTATGCGATATTAAGAAGATGTTTCCTGTATGGCCAATTAATATGTGTTATGCGATATTAAGAAGATGTTTCCTACATAGCCAATTAATATGTGTTATGCGATATTAAGAAGATGTTTCCTACATAGCCAATTAATATGTGTTATGCGATATTAAGAAGATTTATCCTACATAGCCAATTAATATGCGGTATGCGATATTAAGAAGATGTTTCCTACATAGCCAATTAATATGTGTTATGCGATATTAAGAAGATGTTTCCTCCATAGCCAATTAATATGTGTTATGCGATATTAAGAAGATGTTTCCTGTATGGCCAATTAATATGTGTTATGCGATATTAAGAAGATGTTTCCTACATAGCCAATTAATATGTGTTATGCGATATTAAGAAGATGTTTCCTACATAGCCAATTAATATGTGTTATGCGATATTAAGAAGATTTATCCTACATAGCCAATTAATATGCGGTATGCGATATTAAGAAGATGTTTCCTACATAGCCAATTAATATGTGTTATGCGATATTAAGAAGATGTTTCCTCCATAGCCAATTAATATGTGTTATGCGATATTAAGAAGATGTTTCCTACATAGCCAATTAATATGTGTTATGCGATATTAAGAAGATGTTCCCTGTATGGCCAATTAATATGTGTTATGCGATATTAAGAAGATGTTTCCTGTATGGCCAATTAATATGTGTTATGCGATATTAAGAAGATGTTTCCTGTATTGCCAATTAATATGTGTTATGCGATATTAAGAAGATGTTTCCTGCATTGCCAATTAATATGTGTTATGCGATATTAAGAAGATGTTTCCTGTATGGCCAATTAATATGTGTTATGCGATATTAAGAAGATGTTTCCTGCATTGCCAATTAATATGTGTTATGCGATATTAAAAAGATGTTTCCTGTATTGCCAATTAATATGCGGTATGCGATATTAAGAAGATTTATCCTACATAGCCAATTAATATGTGCTATGCGATATTAAGAAGATGTTTCCTGCATTGCCAATTAATATGTGTTATGCGATATTAAGAAGATGTTTCCTACATAGCCAATTAATATGTGGTATGCGATATTAAGAAGATGTTTCCTGCATTGCCAATTAATATGTGTTATGCGATATTAAGAAGATGTTTCCTACATAGCCAATTAATATGTGTTATGCGATATTAAGAAGATGTTTCCTGCATTGCCAATTAATATGTGTTATGCGATATTAAGAAGATGTTTCCTACATAGCCAATTAATATGTGGTATGCGATATTAAGAAGATGTTTCCTACATTGCCAATTAATATGTGTTATGCGATATTAAGAAGATTTATCCTACATAGCCAATTAATATGTGTTATGCGATATTAAGAAGATGTTTCCTGTATTGCCAATTAATATGCGGTATGCGATATTAAGAAGATGTTTCCTGTATTGCCAATTAATATGCGGTATGCGATATTAAGAAGATGTTTCCTGCATTGCCAATTAATATGTGTTATGCGATATTAAGAAGATGTTTCCTGTATTGCCAATTAATATGTGTTATGCGATATTAAGAAGATGTTTCCTGCATTGCCAATTAATATGCGGTATGCGATATTAAGAAGATGTTTCCTGCATGGCCAATTAATATGTGTTATGCGATATTAAGAAGATGTTTCCTGCATGGCCAATTAATATGTGTTATGCGATATTAAGAAGATTTATCCTACATTGCCAATTAATATGTGTTATGCGATATTAAGAAGATGTTTCCTACATAGCCAATTAATATGTGTTATGCGATATTAAGAAGATGTTTCCTGCATAGCCAATTAATATGTGTTATGCGATATTAAGAAGATGTTTCCTGTATTGCCAATTAATATGTGTTATGCGATTTTAAGAAGATGTTTCCTACATAGCCAATTAATATGTGTTATGCGATATTAAGAAGATGTTTCCTACATAGCCAATTAATATGTGTTATGCGATATTAAGAAAATGTTTCCTGTATTGCCAATTAATATGTGTTATGCGATATTAAGAAGATTTATCCTGCATAGCCAATTAATATGCGTTATGCGATATTAAGAAGATTTATCCTACATTGCCAATTAATATGTGTTATGCGATATTAAGAAGATTTATCCTACATAGCCAATTAATATGTGTTATGCGATATTAAGAAGATTTATCCTACATAGCCAATTAATATGTGTTATGCGATATTAAGAAGATTTATCCTACATTGCCAATTAATATGTGTTATGCGATATTAAGAAGATGTTTCCTGTATTGCCAATTAATATGTGTTATGCGATATTAAGAAGATTTATCCTACATTGCCAATTAATATGTGTTATGCGATATTAAGAAGATGTTTCCTGTATTGCCAATTAATATGTGTTATGCGATATTAAGAAGATTTATCCTGCATAGCCAATTAATATGCGTTATGCGATATTAAGAAGATTTATCCTACATTGCCAATTAATATGTGTTATGCGATATTAAGAAGATGTTTCCTGTATTGCCAATTAATATGTGTTATGCGATATTAAGAAGATTTATCCTACATTGCCAATTAATATGTGTTATGCGATATTAAGAAGATGTTTCCTGCATGGCCAATTAATATGTGGTATACGATATTAAGAAGATGTTTCCTGCATGGCCACTTGAAGCTTGTACCCTGTAATGCCCAATGGATGGATACCTGTAGACGTAAATAACAGAAGAAATACAAAGCAATCTAGCCAATGAATTATAGGCTATATATAATTCGCTGCTTTGTATTATGATCATGCAATATCTTACACAAAATTACTGATACTATAGATAAGGATAATCCCAAGTATTGTACACGTGTCACGAAGACATAAATTCATAATTATAAAAGGTAAAAAATAGTTATTCTTCACAAATACAATGACAAGTGGTGCATAGGATATTATTTGAACCAAAACCACATCGTTAATTGCCAAGTGAACAAATACAGTAGGCTTAATTGCTGTAACTATGTAATACAGATGCCTTGACTTTAATCATTTGGCTACCGTAGATAACAGTGAAGTCGCCAGTTCAACGTGTCTTTGTTATGTACAGACGTGTGGTGGCGTTAATAGTTACATTTGTACATCCATGATTTCAGGACAGTTAGAAGGGGCTATCTGGAAAGTCTGTGTCATTTTGTGTCTTCGTCTGTGTCATAGTAGGGCTATAAATGAACAAATGTCAAAAATAAAACCGAGTGGCGACCTCACTATACCTACTACAGTAAAGTCGCCAGCTAGTATTTTAACCCAACAGTTGAGTCGCCACTCTGGAGAATTCAGGTAAATTAGAGGTAAAGTAAAACAAGTCTCTATATATATTTAGCTGCGGAAGATGCTTGGATATATAAAAATTCCTCTGCCAACGTGAAAGCAAATTCTATTCAAGTTTGAAAGATCTGGCAAGTCTGTGTCCTGTCGCCCCAAAGGCTACTGTTTACTGTCTGTCATCGCGCCAAGAAAAAAGTGAGAAGCAAAATGCGCAACAGTTATATTTGCAGATACAAAGCATAAAACAACGCTAAAACAGGGTAGATTATACAGTCATGATATAAACTACTGTGTATCATCTTCAGTGGCACAGACACAGCAGTAGTAATGCTATAATTCGTAATATTTGGCGCCTGGCGACTTCACTGTTATCTACGGTAGAGTACTAATGCAAGAGTTAACCAATATATTCACTCTTTCATAATGCCTATACTTTACGGGTCAAAATATCATAAGATTTTTATGTTATGAATTATTAACTGACTTAAGATGTCGCCTCTGAACGTAAAAATTTGAAGAAGAAAAAAATATGATAGAAATGCTCCTTAGGATTAAATTATTTGTACTTTTATTTCGGGACAAAATTATCATTATATAAAAACGAAAGTACTATTATACGAATTATATCATACGAAATAATAATAATAATAATAATAATAATAATAATAATAATAACAATAATAATAATAATAATGATAATAATAATAATAATAATAATAATAATAATAATAATAATAATAATAATAATAATGATAATAATAATAATAATAATAATAATAATAATAATAATAATAATAATAATAATAATAATAATAATAATAATAATGATAATAATAATAATAATAATAACAATAATAATAATAATAATAATAATAATAATAATAATAATAATAATAATAATAATAATAATAATAATAATAATAATAACAATAACAATAATAATAATGATAATAATAATAATAATAATAATAATAATAATAATAATGATGATGATGATGATGATGATGATGATGATGATGATGATGATGATGATGATAAGTCAGCATTAATACTAATATCACAATTATACTCTAACTATATATAAAAAAAACACTCATAGATTCGCTTCAATTAATCTGTACATCACAATTATAAACTAAATATTAACCCCTTGAGGCCCAGAACGTAATTTCCATTGCAATTTGGGGACCATTAGATGATTTTTAGTGACAATAGGCGCCTTGCACTGACGTCACGATCTAGCGTCTTCAAGCCAAATCCCGCCCGTCGGAGCGAGCTGGAGGACCAACAAACTCCACTTGCCGCCCGTGTTTGCCAGCTTAGGGTAATTTTCCCCTACCAATTATATGTTTATCAGTATAAAAGATACACTGTTGTCTTCCGAAATGTTTGTTCTGTAATATTATCAAATAAAAAAACGTAAAACACACTAAAGAAAGGCCATTATGAGACTTTCAAGAAATATGCATGAACTTAATATTCTATTAAACTTCGTCATTTAATATTTTGCTCGAAAACTTTTTACATGGAGAATATCAATAGAAGCGGAATTTCATTAGCTTTCCATTGATACATTTCGTTATATGATAAATAAATTAGAACCATGCATAAATTAGCGTTAACTAAATAAATAATTTAATGAATCGGGAAAAATTACCCGATTTCATGATGTTATTTATCTAGTTAAAGCTCATTTATGCATGGTTCTAATTCATTTATCAGATAACGAAATGTATCAATGGAAAGCTAATGAAATTCCGCTTCTATTGATATTCTCCTTGTAAAAAGTTTTTGAGCAAAATATTAAATGGCGAAGAGTTTAATAGAATATTAAGTTCATGCATATTTCTTGAAAGTCTCATAATGGCATTTCTTTAGTGTGTTTTACGGTTTTTTATTTGATAATATTATAGAACAAACATTTCGGAAGATAACAGTATATCTTTTATACTGATAAACATATATTTGGTAGGGGAAAATTACCCTAAGCTGGCAAACACGGGCGCCAAGTGGCGTTTGTTGGTCCTCCAGCTCGCATTTCCCGCGCCTGTCGCACCCACAACAAGGGCTGTGACGTCACCTGCAAGACCCCTATTTTATGGCGCGACAACAGACCATTGTATATAGTAAAGGAAAGATCTGGGCGTGAAGGGCTTGATGAAAAACTACAAAATAACATAGATTCGCTTTAATTAATCTGTATATCACAATTATAATCTAAACTTTAACCCCTTCACGCCCAGATCTAGTAGTAGTAGTAGTAGTTAGTAGTAGTGGTAGTAGTAGTTAGTAGTTACTAATAATAATAGTAGTAGTTAGTAGTAGTAGTAGTAGTAGTAGTAGTTAGAAGTAGTGATATTAACCCCTTCACGCACAGATCTTTCCTTGGCTATATAAAATGGTCTGTTGTCAGCCATAAAATAACGAAAAGTCACTGAATATACCACATGAGTTAGTGGACAAGGATACTAAACAGGTCATAGCTATAAAACATTGCTTATAGTCACTAAAAATCATCTAATGGCACCCAAATGACAATAGAAATTACGTTCTGGGTCTCAAGGGGTTACTGAAAAAATACAAAATAACATGAATTCGCTTCAATTAATCTGTACCAACACTTTTATATAATGCTGACTGAGTGGCCTTGTGTTCCCCCTGCATTCATTACGCTCGCTGAGGGGCGAATGGAGAGGCAGAGGTGTGAAATCGCTCCTATTAGCTTTATTTAGAGTGGCGAGTTTGGTGTAGGGGTGTGTAGGGGCGGTGAATGAGACAGGAAATATCGTGGGCGTGTTGACGAGCGCCTGGCAGCCCCAATACAAGGGTTTGTTGATGAATTATAGGTTTGTTGACATTTACGTAGGAAGGAGGCCGCCATCTTGGATTCTGGCTACCCCTCTTGAATTTTGGAGAGAGAGAAGAGAGAGAAGAGAGAGAGAGAGGAGAGAGAGAGGAGAAAATGAGAGGAGAGAAGAGAGAGAAGGACGAGAGAAGAGAGAGAGAGAGAAGAGAATGACAGAATAAGAGAAAAGAGAATGAGAAAAGAGAGAGAGGGGAGGAGAGGGGGAGAAAAGGAGCAGAGAGAGAGAGGAAAAGAGGAGAGAGAGAGAAGGGGAGAGAAAAGAGGAGGGAGCGGGAGAGAGATGAGGAGAAAAAAGGGGGAGAGAGGAAGAGGAGAAGATGAGAGAGAGAAGAGAGAATGGAGGGAAAAGAGAGAGAGAGAGGGGAGAGAGGAGAGAGAGAAGACGGGGGAGAGAAGAGGTAGAAAAGAGAGCAGAGAGGAGGGAGAGAGAAAAGGGGGAGAGAGAGAGAGAGACAAGAGAGAAAGAGAATGAGAAAAGAGATAAGAGAGAAGGAATGACAGAATAAGAGAGAGAGAGAGGAGGAGAAGGGAGAGAGAATGATAGAATGACAATAAGAAGAGAATGAGAGAGAGAATGAAGAAAAGAGAGGAGAGGGAGAGAGAGAGGAGAGGGAGAGAGAGAGAGAGTAAAAGGAGGAAGGAGGAGGAGAGGGAGAGGGAGAAGGGAAGGAGGGGAGGGGATGTTATGGGAATGGCCGAAATGCGTTTGTGGTGTGGCGTGGTGTGTGGTTGACTGTGTGGTGTGTGCCGTGCTGTGTGTGTGGTGGTGTGTGTGGTGTGTGTGTGTGTTGTGTGTCTAACCATTAATGGTTACGCCTAAGTCCTTTTCCTGTATTTTTCTTCGTAATTCTTGCAAATAAGGAGAGAGAGAGAGAGGAGAGAAGAGAGAGGAGAGGAGGAGAGGAGAAGAAGAGAGAGCGAGAGAGAGAGAGAGAGAGAAAAGAGAGAGGGAGAGAGGAGGGCAAGCAATTGAAATTTATCTAGAATGTTCTTTTGCAAGGCATTTTTTCCTTCTAGTCAATAAAATCAATATTGACTTGATCAAAGAATTGGGATCTGGAGGAGAGGAGGAGAACGAGAGAGAGGTCATTTATTCTCGAGGCAGGGAGAGAAACAGATGAAAAAAAAAGGGAAAAAGCAAGAGAAAAGAATATGATGAGAGAGAGAGATGAGGGAGAGAGGGAGAGAGAGATGAGATGATGAGGGAGATGGGAGAGGTGGAAGATGAGAGGAGAGAGAGAGAGATGGAGAAAGAATAAAGTTTAAGAAGGAGACAGAGGCTTTCCCAATCAAAAAAAAAATTCTTATCCTAAACCTTACGGGGGGAAAAATTTCCTTCTCCTTTCTTTAAATATGGTTCTTTTTTCTTTAAAAATTTTTCCTTTTTACTACTCTCTCTCTCTTCTCTCTCACTCTGGCTTTCCCTTCTTTCTTTCTCTCTCTCTCTCTCTCTCTTCTCTCTCTCTCTCTCTCTCTCTCTCTCTCTCTCTCTCTCTCTCTCTCTCTCTCTCTCTCTCTCTCTCTCTCTCTCACTCTGTCTATCTTTCTTTCTCTCTCTCTCTCTCTCTCTCTCTCTCTCTTCTCTCTCTGTTCTCTCTCTCTCTCTCTCTCTCTCTCTCTCTCTCTCTCTCTCTCTCTCTCTCTCTTCTCTCTCTCTCTCTCTCTCTCTCTCTCTCTCTCTCTCTCTCTCTCTCTTCTCTCTCCAATATTGAAAAGCAAACATGCAATTCAGTACAATTCAATGTTTTTTATAAGTTATGTTTACGTGTGTATTCATCTACCGTAGATAACAGTGAAGTCGCCACCTACAGTGAAGTCGCCAGGCGCCAAATATTACGAATTATAGCATTACTACTGATTTTTATGTGCCACTGAAGATGATACACAGTAGTTTATATCATGACTGTATAATCTACCCTGTTCAGCGTTGTTTTATGCTTTGTAGCTGCAAATATAACTGTTGCGCATTTTGCTTCTCACGTTTTTCTTGGCGCGAGGACAGACAGTAAACAGTAGCCTTTGGGGCGGCAGGACACAGACTTGCCAGATCTTTCAAACTTGAATAGAATTTTTTATTCACGTTGGCAGAGGAATTTTTATATATCCAAGCATCTTCCGCAGCTAATATATATAGACTTGTTTTACTTTACCTCTAATTTCCCTGAATTCCCCAGAGTGGCGACTCAACTGTTGGGTTAAAATACTAGCTGGCGACTTTACTGTAGTAGGTATAGTGAGGTCGCCACTCAGTTTTATTTTTGTAATTTGTTCATTTATAGCCCTAATATGACACAGATGAAGACACAAAATGACACAGACTTTCCAGATAGACCCTTCTAACTGTCCTGAAATCATGGATGTAGAAATGTAAGTATTAACGCCACCACACGGCTGTACATAACAAAGAAACGTAGAACTGGCGACTTCACTGTTATCTACGGTAGTTGTATTCATCTAGTTGTATTTATCTAGTTGTATTCATCTAGTTGTATTCCTCTAGTTGTATTCATCTAGTTGTATTCATCTACCGTAGATAACAGTCAAGTCGCCAGTTCAACGTTTCTTTGTTATGTACAGCCGTGTGGTGGCGTTAATAGTTACATTTGTACATCCATGATTTCAGGACAGTTAGAAGGGGCTATCTGGAAAGTCTGTGTCATTTTGTGTCTTCATCTGTGTCATAGTATGGCTATAAATGAACAAATTACTAAAATAAAACCGAGTGGCGACCTTGCTATACCTACTACAGTAAAATCGCCAGCTAGTATTTTAACCCAACAGTTGAGTCGCCACTCTGGGGAATTCAGGGAAATTAGAGGTAAAGTAAAACAAGTCTCTATATATATTAGCTGCGGAAGATGCTTGGATATATAAAAATTCCTCTGCCAACGTGAAAATAAATTCTATTGAAGTTTGAAAGATCTGGCAAGTCTGTGTCCTGCCGCCCGAAAGGCTACTGTTTACTGTCTATCATCGCGCCAAGAAAAAACGTGAGAAGCAAAATGCGCAACAGTTATATTTGCAGCTACAAAGCATAAAACAACGCTGAAACAGTGTAGATTATACAGTCATGATATAAACTACTGTGTATCATCTTCAGTGGCACATAAAAATCAGTAGTGATACTATAATTCGTAATATTTGGCGCCTGGCGACTTCACTGCAGGTGGCGACTTGACTGTTATCTACGGTAGTTGTATTCATCTAGTTGTATTTTACAGGGCCTGAGCAACGCTCGTATGGCCCCGTCTCCATATCAACATTTTTATCATTCTTGCTTAGTGGTTAGTGTTGGGGGAAGCCACCACCCCGGTAGGCGGGTCACAAACCCCCGGCTGACACCCGGTACCCATTCACTGCTGGGTGAACAGGGGCTTGGGTTTTAAGGAAACAGCCCATATGTTTCCGCTCCACCCGGGGATCGAACCCGGGACTTCTCGGTTGTGAACCGAGCGTGCTAACCACTACACTACGGAGTACCCTACAGAGTGTGTGTGTGTGTGTGTGTGTTATTCACCCACGGTCTTGGAGCTCATTATTACCGATCTTTGGGCAATGCTGGGACCTCACACACCACACACACCCATCCCATTGCTCAAGGGGGACAGTAACCGCCCAAATTTGTCAGTGAAAAATCCCCGGGAGCAGCGAGGATTCGAACCGTCTACCCACAGAATGGGAGACCAGCACGCTATCAACCTGACCATCATGCGGTGTTTGAGTGTGTGTGTCTGTTTCTCTGTATCTCTTTTTTATCCCAACTTGTTCTCTCTCTCTCTCTCTCTCTCTCTCTCTCTCTCTCTCTCTCTCTCTCTCTCTCTCTCTCTCTCTCTCTCTCTCTCTCTCTCTCTCTCTCTCTCTCTCTCTCTCTCTCTCTCTCTCTCTCTCTCTCTCTCTCTCTCTCTCTCTCTCTCACACACACACACACACACACCACACACACACACACACCACACACACACCACCACAACACACACACACACACACACACACACACACACACACACACACACACACACACACACGCACCTTACTAAACCTATCAATTAATGCCTTTTATTTAGTAGTTAAAACAATAAGCACTTTCATATGATTCTCAGAAGTTGAAACAGTCTCTCTCTCTCTCTCTCTCTCTCTCTCTCTCTCTCTTCCTCTCTCTCTCTCTCTCTCTCTCTTCTCTCTCTCTCTCTCTCTCTCTCTCTCTCTCTCTCGCTCTCTCTCCTTCAATGTTACTATCACATACATAGAAAACGTGAAGTAACTTTATATATACATTGAATAGATCACAAATATTTCTTAACATTTAAAAAATACAATTTTTTTTTTTTACATGACAGGGAACTGGCCAAGGGCACAACAAAAATGGGTAACACAAAGCCCGCTTAGTTGGCAGTCCCTATAAAGAAGACAGTAATAGCGCATTTTCGTGACGTTCACCGCCCTGGTTCAGTCCAGTCCGGACCGGGTCAGGGTGGACTGATGGTCGCGAAAATACATCGAGACTGGCCCCGTCCCATTCGTGGTTCCTATTGGCTGGGGGATCGAGTGGGCGGTACTGAACTGAACTGTGGAGGCGGCAGGCGTCCATCTTGTCAATATCCTTTTTGTCGTCCGCCTTTTAACCTGTGCTGAAGACTTTACAACTACCACGCCTGTGATACTATAGTCTTATGGTCGGCCATCATGGTGTTTCATGTCTTATCAGCAGCACGAGAAGCTCCTGGTCGCCTTCCCTGCTGACTGTAGTGCGCATGCGCCAGTTCTCCCCACACTGGTCCAAGGTGGTCCTGGTATGTGGGTCGGACCGGACTGGACTGGGCTAGCCCGTTCTAGACTGCCTCGCAAAAACAGTGACCGCCCGGGACTAGCCCAGTCCAGACCGGGCCAGAGCGGTCGCGAAAATACGCTATAAGAGAATAAAATTAAACAGAGGGGTGAGCCAATTTAGTTGGGGAGGTGTCTTGTTACTCTTCTCTTGAAAAGATTTAAGTCGTAGGAAAGTGGAAAAATAGAAACAGGAAGAGAGTTCCAGAGTTTACCAGTGAAAGGGATGAAAGCGTAAAGATACTGATTAACTCTTGCATTACGAAGATGGACAGAATAGGCATGAGAATGAGTAGAAAGTCTTGTGTAGCGAGGCCGGGGAGGGGGGGAGGCATGCAGTTAGCAAGTTCAGAAGAGCAGTGAGCATGAAAATAACGGTAGAAGAGAGCAAGAGAAGCAACATTGCGGCGGTGATTTAAAGATTGAAGACAGTCAGTCAGAGGAGAGGAGTTGATGAGACGAAAAGCTTTTGACTCAACCCTGTTTAGGAGAGCTGTATGAGTGGATCCTCCCCAAACATGTGAGACATTACCCCTACATGGGCGGATAAGGCCCCTGTAGAGAGCAAGCAATTGGGAGGGAGAAAAAAAGGACGCAGACGCCACAGGACACCTAACTTCTTAGAAGCTGTTTTAGCAAGAGATGAGATGTGAGATTTCCAGTTCAGATTTTTAGTAAAGGATAGTCCTAGAATGTTCATTGTAGAAGAAGGAGACAGTTGAGTGTCATTGAAGAAGAGGGGATAGTTATCTGGTAGGTTTTGTCGAGTAGATAGGTGAAGCAATTGGGTTTTTTGAGGCATTGAACAAAACAAAGGTTTGCTTTGCCCCAATCAGAAATTATAGAAAGATCAGAAGTTAGGCGCTCGGTGGCATCTCTCCGTGAATCACTTAGTCCTGTTGAGTTGGACGTCTAATAAACGACGTTGAAAAATGCAGGGTAGAATCATCAGGTAGGAGTGGATAGGCTTTGAGTTAGACTTAGAAGATCATTAATGAATAATAGAAAGAGAGTGGGTGATAGGACAGAACCCTGGGGAACACCACTATTGATAGATTTAGGAGAAGAACAATGTCCGTCTACAGTAGCTGCAATAGAACGGTTTGAAAGGAAACTTAAGATGAAGGTACAGAGAGAAGGATAGAAACCGAATGAGGGTAGTTTGGAAATTAAAGATTTGTGCCAGACTCTATCAAAAGCTTTTGATATGTCAAGGGCAACAGCCAAAGTTTCACCGAAACCCCTAAAGGAGGATGACCAAGATTCAGTTAGGAAAGCTAGAAGATCGCCAGTAGATCGCCCTTTACGGAAACCGTACTGACGATCAGATAGAAGATTGTGAGCAGATAGATGCTTAAGAATCTTCTTATTAAGTATAGATTCAAAAACTTTAGAAAGGCAGGAAGTCAAAGCTATAGGACGGTAGTTTGAAGGATTAGAACGGTCACCCTTCTTAGGAACAGGTTGGATGTGAGCAAACTTCCAGCAAGAAGGAAAGGTGGAAGTAGATAGACAAAGACGGAACAGTTTGACCAGGCAAGGTGCAAGCACAGAAGCACAGTTTTTGAGAACAACAGGAGGGACTCCGTCAGGACCGCAAGCCTTCCGAGGATCTACAGTGGCCGCCAAATGTTGTGGCGGGCGGACTTCCTGATGCCGTCACTGACACGCTCACTCAAAATCCAACAAAATATTCGTAAAACATTAAAAATCAAGAAAACTGGTAACTACGGTTATCCTAGTACTTGATTGCATTCCCTTCCCTCTTTATAACATCCTGCAGTCTGTTAGGTAAAGAGTCTGCAAGTTTTTGAAGAAGCTCCTTTGGTAGTTCCTCCCACAATTTTAACAGGGCAGCTTTTAACTTCGCCACTGAACTAGTGTCCACTTCTTGAAGCTTCCTTTTCATTATGGACCAAAGATTTTCTATTGGGTTCAAGTCAGGACTATTAGGAGGCCAGTCAAAGCAATCGACAGCACACATAGCCAACCATTCCTTGACAACGTTTGCCCTGTGACAAGGGGCACCGTCCTGCATAAAAGTTTCTGCCCTACACTTGTCGTAGCAGGATTCAAGATTGTCGTGCAGGATGTCTAAATATCGCTCACTGTTCACAGTAACACCTTTTTCAAGAAATACGAGGTTATCCACTCCATAACATGAAAAGCAAGCCCACACCATGAGAGAATCTGGGTGTCTTACTCTCTCCACGGTGTACCGAGGGTCGTGTCGGTCTGAATTCTTGGGCCGCCTCACTTTTGCAAAGTTAGTTCCTGTCACTGTAAAGACACTTTCATCCCTAAATAATATGCGTCAAACTTTCTCTAGTGGCCAGTCTTTGTGTTCTTTAGCAAAAGTGAGTCGCTTTATCTTGTGACGAGGAGTCAGGAGTGGCTTTACAGCGGCAGATCTTGAAAATAGTCCCAGATCACGTAAAGCCCCCGTCACACATTCCATAATCGAACCAAGAACGCGCCAACAATGCAGTGCGCAGCGCCGTCATGGTCCTGGTTATGGGTCCATCGTGACCGATCGTGACGCTCGTGACGCGCTCGGCCGAGGCCACGAAAAGTTAGTGCGTGCACTAAAAAATCGGGAAGCTCCCCGATGTTTGTACCCAACGCAGCGCTATCGTAAGTCTATCGTGACGCTATCGTTACCTATGTAGCAGCTTCGTGACACTACCGTGATCGTCTTATGTCTATCGTGACGATAAGAAACGTTACGCGCGCTGTCATCCCTGCCTTCCCCCCCTTTCCCCCCCCCCTTCCGCCTTCCCCCCCCTTTCTCATTCACCTCCACCCTCCCTCTACTACCTACCCCCTCCTCCCTCACCTCATGGTGACACCCCCTCTCGTCTCCCTACCCCCCTACTCCCTCACCACGCGGTGACACCCCCCCTCGTCTCCCTACCCCCCTACTCCCATCACGCGGTGACACCCCCCCTCGTCTCTCTACCCCCCTACTCCCATCACGCGGTGACACCCCCCCTCGTCTCTCTACCCCCATACTCCCATCACGCGGTGACACCCCCCCTCGTCTCTCTACCCCCATACTCCCATCACGCGGTGACACCCCCCCTCGTCTCCCTACCCCCTACTCCCATCACGCGGTGACACCACCTCCCCCTATTTCCTACCCCCTACTCCCTAAACACGTGAAGATGCCACCCACCCCCTTGTAACCACACATATCCCCACCAACACCACAACGCCTTCTCCATCCCCAACCCTCCTCCCCCGTTTCCCCACCAACACCCCCTTCTTTATTACAACCCCCTCCCCGTTTCCCCCCTTCTCTATCACCAACACGTACCCAACCCGGGTTTCTCCCATCTTTATCTTCCTTCTCCATCACCATGGCAACATCCACCCACGTGTGAGGCTCTTGACGCTATCGTGGTACGTTCATGGCACCGTCATGGCACAGTCGTGGTTATCGTAGCTCTATCGTGACGACAAAATGACCGTTGATTTTCCATTCGTGATGTAGTCTTACAGCTGTCATGACTCCATCGTGACCATCTTACGACCATCATGACACATACGTACAGGCAGCGTGACATTGTTGTGAGGCTATCGTGGTCTGCGTTTATCGTGGTCAAATTAAACGATAGCGTCTAATAATCAAATTGGTGGCGCTATCGTGGTTCGATTATGGAATGTGTGACGGGGGCTTAACACATAACGCTGCACACTTCTCACTGACACATTACCCAGTAAGGCAGGATTGTTTTCCTTCACTTCACGTGCTGTGCTTGTTGGTTTGACATTCAGCTGCCTTTTTATAATGTGTAAAGTCTTTGAGGCACATTTCCTTGGCCGTCCAGTCTTCACTAAGTGTGTAGGCGTCTCTCCGTCCAAGGCATCACGACAACGTTTTAACCACCGCTCAACTGTCCTTTCTGCAACTCCTGTCTGTTCTACGGTAGCTTTTGCACCAAACCCAGCCCTATGCAAGGCACATATGGAGCTTATAGTATCCTGGGATATAATGCGCCGAGGAGCCATGACGCAATAAACGATTGCACAGTTTGAAAATATCCTCGTAACTAATGACGAAAGAAGTGAAACAGTGCGTGCTCTTCACTGTCCTCCTAGCCCTGCACTGCCCTTGGGGCTTAAATGAAGGGTTATCCCCGGGCGCTGTTGCAAGTGTCATTTTTTTGTTGCCATGTCAAAATTTTTTAAACCCCCTTTGCTCGATTGCGTGAAAAAACTTTGAAAAGTTTTAATTTGGGGGCCCCGGGGTGTTCTTTCCCGGGAACCCGCGCAGCCGGGCCACAACATTTGGGCCACTGTGGGCCCGGGAAGGGGCAAAAAAAAAACACCCATTACAAAAGGATTTAAGACAGGAATAATTTTTCCCAAGGGTGGGGGAGAAGGGGGGAAAAAACCCCTTCTCACCAAGGGAATTTTTAGAAAATTTTTTTTTTGACGAAGATTTTCGGGTTTAGAAGTAGATGAGACAGCTTGGACCATCTGGGTGAACATGGGGGGAAAAAGATAAAAGAAGAAAAATTTTTAGAGATGTTATTAGCTAAATCCCAAAGCACGGGGGAATTTTTGATTCAGAAAGTTTTAGACTTTTTTCTATAAATAAAAGATTTTTTTGGTAATTTTAAAAGAAAAGGGTTTTGGGGCATGATTAAAATGTCTTTCTTTTTTAAATATCATGTCTTTTCCCTCTATTTCTTGATTTTAAATTTAAGTTTACAGTATTTTAAATTTAAACTAAGTTTTTTTATATAATTGTGGTTTAATTTATCATAGCAAAGGGAAAATTAGGTTCTTATAAATTTTAAAGATCATTCCCTTAGTCTTATAAAAACAGTGGGGTTTTATTTTAAATGTTTTAAATGTTGTGTGTGTTTGTGTGTGGTTGTGTGTGTGTTTTGGTGTGTGTGTGGGGTTGTGTGTGTGTGTGTGTTTGGGGTGTGTGTGTGTTTGTGTGTGTGTGTGCCCTTTAACCTACACACACAACACACACATTTCACCACAAATTTAAACATCAACAAAAAAAGATACTTGAAATCCTTTCCCAGCATTAAACCCAGACCAATCTGGGGAAAACTACCTATGAGACACGCCTATAAAACCTGACCTAACGCACGTAGGGGCGAATGAAGCCCCCGCCCCCACAAACAAAAACAGTTAGGGGGGAAACCAAGTGTTTTCATTCAAAACCCGTGCCCCGATAGGAAAGGTGCAAAAATCGTCAAAGATACCCAATTTAATCTCTATTTTAAACCTTTTCCGCTGACTATACGTTAAGGGAAAAAGGGGAAAACAAAAAAGGGGATCAATACAGGGGTTAAAAATTTGCTTTTCCAAAACACTGGAATTGAACGAAAACGAAATAATGGCGAAATTTAAAGGGGCTTTCTTTAAAAGGGGGCCCAACTTTTTACCCTCCCCGCTCCCCCTAAAAAAGCCTGGTTTCCCTTTTGGGAGGGGGGGCCCCAGAGTCAGTTGATCGCTGGCACCCCCAGGGGACCAGCCACCCCAAGGGCCCCCCTTTTAAATGTTTACACCCCTTTCCCTGCTAAACAACCAAATTAATAAAATGGTAATCCCAAAAAAATGTGGTTTTTTTTTTCCCTCTCTCTCTCTCTCTTCTCTCTCCCCTTCTTCTTTTTCTCCTCTCTCCCCCTCTCTCCTCCCCTCTTTCTCCTCTCTCTCCCCTCTTCGCCCCTTTTAATTTAATTTAGTGGAGTTTAGAGAAATTTTTTAAATTTTTAAATCACACACACACACACACACACCCCACCCCAAAACACAAGTAAGGGACCAATAAACCTCAAAAGAAAATCTAAAAAATTTAAACAAAATATGATAAAACCAGCAGTAAAAAAAAAACCTTAAAAAAACCTTTTCCCTTCATTTTCCCTTACTTAACCCTTCAGGGCCCAGATCTTTTTTGGCTATATAAAAGGGCCCTGTTTTTTGGGAAATAAAAAACGAAAAGGGGATGAATTCCCACATAAATTAGTGGACATGTTCGGCCCAACCCTGGGGAAAAGCAGGTTTTTTCCCAAAGTTGACGGGCTTTAGGATTAGAGATAGTGTGTGATTTTTTAAAAAATAGTCTATTTCTCTATATTCCAGAGGGACCATACACTAATAACCTTTGTTCCCACTGTGTGTGTCTAAATGAACCACTAAACCCCTTCCCCAAGCACGCTCCCGAAAGGCTAGGGCCCCCACAGGGCCCAAATTTACTAAGTCATTAAAGGAAACGGAGACCCCACGCCCCCCTATAGACAACAGGGCCCCACTTTTTTGGGAAAAGCGACAAGAAATGACAAATCTTGCAAAGGGTGTACGATCGCGGCCTCTTCAGTGACCTAGAACATTTTTTGTATGATTGCTAAAAACCCTCTTCGTAACCCCCATGTTGAAACCCGGCTTGAAAGGTGAGTGTGTGTGTATTGTGTATTGGGTGGGGGGGTTTGGGGTGGGTGGTGGGGGGTTGTGTTTTGTATTTTGGTGAATTTTGTTTTTACTTTTTTTTTTCGTTTCTCGGTTATAAGTCTAGTTTAAGTTTTTTTCTCTCTCTCTTCTCTCTTTTCCCCTCTCTCTCTCCTCCCCTCTTCTTTTCCTCTCTCTCTCTCTCTCTCTCTCTCTCTTTTCCTTCTCTCTTCTCTCTCTCTCTCGCTCTCTCTCTCTTTTTATCCCCTCTCTCTCTCTCTCCTTCTCTCTCTCTCTTTCTCCTCTCTCTCTCTCTTTTCCCCTTCCTCTCTCTTCTCTCTCTCTCTCTCTCCCCTTTTTTTTTCTAGTAAACCCTCTTAAAATTTTGTTATTTTCTAGTTTGACATTATAGTTTATTTCTTTTACCTTTCTTAAAATTATTTTAATTTTTTTGGAAATCAATTTATTTATCTTTAGGGGGCGACGTGTTTAAGCGTTCATTATTTATTAAAAGAAAAAATTTTTTTTAAAGTTCCCCCTAAAGGTGTTTGCACGGGGACGTCATCACCTTTTTCTTTTTTTTTTATGATATTCTCAATATTCCTAAACCCTTATTTATATAACTTCATTTTTTTTAATTTTAAAACTTAGTTTTTATTAAAATTTATTATCATTTTTTGGCTTTGATTTCCTTATTTTTGCTTTTATTATCATTTTATAATTAGTTGATTTTATTTAAAATTTGTTTTTTCTTATTGACAATTTTAAAAAGGGGACATTTTTTCTATGTGGTCTTTTAATGGGTGTTTTTAAATATTCTCTATCTGCATTTTTTATCATTTTTATGTTTTTGTTTCTTTTATGGGGGCATTTATTATTTTTTTTTTAGGTTTTGGGATTTCATTTTACAGCTGCTTTTTACATTTTTTTAGGCTTTGATTTATTTATAGCGGCATTTATTTCATTTTTATATCTTTGATTTATTTACAGCGGCATTTTTTAAAAATTTTTTATATGTTTGTTTCTTTTTATAGCGGCATTTTTATAATTTTTTTATTTTTGGATTTTTTTATAGCGGCTTTTTATTAAAATTTTTATAGGTTTTGGGATTTCATTTACAGGGGCATTTATTATAATTTTATATCCCTTTGTTTTCTTTTATAGCGGCATTTTTTTAAATTTTTTAAAATTTTTTTGTTTTTCATTTATAGGGGCATTTTTTATAATTTAATTTTTTTGATTTCATTTATAGGGGCTTTTATTATCTTTTTATATTTTTTTTAATTTTAGTTTACCTTATATTTTCCCTTTTTTTCCCCTCTTTTTCCAAAGGGGGACATTTTTTTCTATAAAAGGCTTTTAAGGGGGGTCTTTAAAAATTTCCCGTTTTCTCCCTCTAATGGCCGCCTGGCGGGTTTAAAATCCCTTTAAAGACGGAGGTTTTTTAAAGGCCGGGGGTTTACCCTTTATGTTCCCAAACCCCCGGGAAAATAATCCTTATCGGGGATCCCCTCAAGGGATAAAGAGCACTTAATGTGGTTGGGGGAAAAATTTTAAATAAAAAGATTAACAAAAAAAAACAGTAATTTTTGTAGATAGCTTCTTAAAAACAGTAATTTTGGGGTAGGTAGCTTTTAAACAACAGAATTTTGTAGGGCTTCTTAAAAAAGAAATTTTGTAGGTAGCTTTTGTAGCTATTTTTTCTTATGTTTTAATCATTGTCTGATGTCTTTACCCCCTTTTTTTGTTAATATATTTTTTAATTTTTTTTTAATCATAATTTTGCTTTATTTTAAAATTGGGTTTTTTTAATAAATTTTTTATTTCACAATTTTGATTTGTTAGGGACGTATTATCGTTTTTTGTTATGGAAAAGTATTTTTTTTAATTTTCAACGAGATTTTTTTTCATTGATTTCAGAAAACCTTTTTTTACCTTGCTTAAAAAAAAAATAATATTTTGCTATTTTTGGGAAGTTGACCCTCTGTCTGCTATCTATCTTTATTTGCCCCTAAAAACGTTGTTTTTATTCATTTTTTTATTTAAAAGTTTTTTTGGGTTTTATTTTAGTTTATTTATTTATTCTTTTTTCACCTATTTTTATTTTTCTTTAGTTACCCATAAAAAACTTTAAATTTTTTCTTTATAAAATTAAACCTTTCACGCACGGTGATGTAAATGAAAAGGGGTTTGTGTGTCAGTTTCCACCAGCGGGCAGCCGGTGCGCGCGTTTTTTTTCCCCCCTTTTAAAAACGTGTCCCGAGCGGGGTCTAATGGCCAAAAAAAAATTTTTAAAGGGGTAGCGTTGGAAACTCATAAAAATCCGCTTTTTTGGCTTTAAAAAAACCAAAAAAAATTTGGGACTCGGAAATTTTCGGCTACGATTTGGTGAACCTAAGAAATTTTTTTTTCCTTTGACTCCATATTTTTTTGGAGTCGGTAAATTCCGTTTTTTATTTTATTTTTTTTTTTTTTTTTTTCTTTCATAAGGCAGAAAATCTTTTGAAAAAACCCAAATGTTTATATAAAAATTTCCCGGAAAAAAAAATCCCCTTGCTAAAATTGAAAAACTAAAAAAAAAAATTCGCCGACAGTCTGGCCTTTCCGGGGCCCCCCGTAGGAGCAAAAGACGGATGTTGAAAGGTGGCCGGAGAAACTTATTAAATTTTTTCGTGCGTGAAATTTTTTAATAGCGTTTTCTTGTAATTCGTTTTTTTTTATTGATCCTTAAAATTCACCTACTTTTCCTTTATCTTTAGTTAGGCAATAATGCCCATTTTTTTTCTAATTCAAACTTTTTTTTTTGGATACCATTTTCAGGGGTAAAAATTTGAACCTGGTGTTTTTTGGGAATGTATGGAGGACTTACTACTGAGGGGAGTTTGACAAGTAAAGCCAGAGCCATTCAGACCCGGGGCAAGAAGAAGTAAAAAACAACACTGCTAACATTTCTAACTATTCAAGGACCAACTAGAAGGGAAAGGAAAAAGATATTTAAATATTTTTTTCCCCTATTTTTAACCCTCTCAGAAAATTTTTTTAGGGGTAGGAAAGCAGTAAAAAAAAAATTTTTTAACATTTCTAACATATTTTTCCCGGGCCAACTAGAAGGAAAAGAAGAGTAAATAACTATTTATTTCGCTATTTCTAACATTTACAACACATTCTTTGGGCCCCAAATAAAGGAAAAGAAGATATAAAAAATATTCATTTTAAATTTTCTAACCCCTTACAAAAAAATTTTTGGGCCAACTAGAAAAAAATTTGAAGAGATTTCACAACAAAATTTTTGGACCCAAATAGAAGGAAAAAGAGATATAAATATTTTTTTAGCTATTTCTAACACTTGCATCACATTCATGGACCAAATGGGAAAGGGCTAGAAGGGGGATAAACTATTTATTTTGCTATTTTTAACACTTGCATCACATTTTTGGACCAAATAAAGGGCTAGAAAGATATTAACTTTTATTTAAACTATTTCTAAAAAATTGCCCTCACAAATTTTTGGAAACCCAAATAGAAGGACTAGAAGGGGATATAACTTTTTATTTAAACTATTTCTAAAACCCCCTCAGAATTGTAAAGCCCTTATAAAAGAGTGGTGTAGTAAGCTATTTTCCCTCCTCCTAGGGAAGGGATGTCGGGCTGTTTTGGGGGTGGGGGGGAAAAAAGAGGAGAAGGTTAGCTATTAGAAGGGGTTTGGATCTAGGGTAGGGTTTATAGGGGTTAGGAAAAGGGTTTAGAAGATTTTTTTACAGGGAATTTCTGTCTTCCCTCCCCTTTAAAAAAAAATCCGTCCTTTTAAGGGCCATTCCTAAATCTAAAATTCAAAATTTTTCCCCCATCTTTTTTCTAGTCTAAATTTTGTATTAGGGGCAAAAAGCAGAAGGAAGCCCCCGCCCCCTGCCTCCCCCTTTTATTTACCGGGGGGAGCTGAGGGGGGATTTTTGGAAAACCCAATTTCAAAAAATTTTAAAAGAATAAATTAAGGGAAATTTTTTCTATTGCCCTTTTGGCTCCACATTCAACGAAAATAGTTTTTTTACCCCCCAAATTGATAGCAAGAATAAAATATTAAAAAAAGATAGGTAGCTATGTAAATAAATTGAGGAACTGTTATTGAAATATGCCAAAAGCAAAAACAATGTTACCAATCGCCTTATATATGTGGGAAATTTTTGATTTTTAGTCACCTTTGGACACACTAATTTTTTTTAAAATTTCCTAAAAAAATTTGAGTATTATTTATTTAAAAATATTTTTTTAACAGTTGAGATTTATAAGTAAGCTATATTTATTGTTTAAAGTTCAAAATTAAGATGGGGGGCCCAGCTGTGTTTTTGAACTGTTTAGGGGAAATTTTTTATGGATTAAGGTAGGTTTAAAAAGATAAAGGGGGATATAAGGGGTGATAGGGAAACCCAAAAATAAGGTTTAATGATAGGGGAGCTGAGAGGTGTCCTTCATGCTAAATATACTTTTAAAATAAATAAATGGGTTTTTTATTGTGAGTTTTTCTAAAAGCCCATAAAATTCAAGGTGGCCGCCGTTTTTTTTATTTTTCCCTTTATGATAATTTTAAGATGGCCCCAATTTGTTTATGTTTTTTTTTTGATGGGAATTAAAAATGGCCGCCGTTTAAAGTTTTTTTTGAAATTTGGGAAATTTAAAAATGGCCGCCCTTTGTTTTTTTTTTCGAGGGGGAAATTCCCAAAATGGCCGGGCCCTTTTTTTTATGTTTTTCTTTTATGGGAAAATCAAGAGGGCCCCCCATTTGTTTTTTGTTTTTTTTTGATGGGAATTCCCGATGGCCGCCGTTTTTTTATGTTTTTCTTCCATTACTGTTTATTTCCAAAACAAATTTTTTTTTCTAATGTTTCAAGTTTTTTTTTCTTTATATTTCTTGTGGGAAAAATTTTTTATTTGGTCTTTTTTGTTGTTGTTTTTGCTAATTTATTGGAATTTTTTTCATTCTTATTAGCGGGGTAGTGACAGTAGATTTGTAGTAAATTTTGGAACGTTGTAGTAGTATTTGCAGTAATATATGAAGAAAATCTACTCTTCTCCTCTCTCTCTCTCTCTCTTCTCTCTCTCCCCTTCCCCTTTTCTCTTCTCTTCTCTCTCTCTCTCTCCCCTCTCTCTCCCCTCTCCCTCCTCTCTCTCTCTCCTCTTTCTCCTCTCTCTCTCTCTCTCTCCTTTACATTTTATATACTTTTACGGCAAAAGTTCCCGGTGAGGTGCCCATTTAAAATATCTTTAGTCTTTCCATTTTTTAAATTGTCCCAAGTTTAATAAAATTTATCCAGATGGCATCAGCCAAAACATTCACGGCCCCACTTGAAGATGTTGGGGTGTGGCGGCCTGTCCACCCCTGTCGCACACCCCGGGGTTTTCCCCAGCCTGCTGTATTAGGCCGGAAGGCGGGAAGAAGGGCGCTTTTCCTTTGGGGAAAGGGGAAAAATGAGTTTTTGGCCCCCCTTGTGGGCGGCCCTGGGGGATAGGGGGGAGGTGTCGCCCCCCGGCTGCCGGAGTTTTAGGGGTGCGGGGCGCCCGCTTGAGGATTTTTGCGTGACCCCAAAAGGCCGGGCCCCGGCTCGCCTGTGTGAAGGGGGGGTAGGGGGGGGCTTTCATGTTGGTGCTGCCTACAGGGGGATGAAACCGCTGGGCCCCGGTTTTTTTACCCTTTTCTAGGAAACCCCAAAGGTTTTGAGGGGGGCAGGAAAGACCAAAATCAGGGGGGGTACTCCCTGAGGGGGTGGGGCTTTGGGGCCCCATAAAGGGTTGTGAAACCCCGAGGGGTCAAGGAGGTTTGGGGGACCGCCTGACGCATTCAAACCCCCTGCGGCCTTGGAGGCTGTCTTCCTGATTGGTGGGGAAGGAGAGGGGTGGCCCGGGCACCTCAACGGGCCCAAAAATTTGGGCCGTCGGCTTTCAAGGGCAACACCTTTTCCCGGCCAAAAAAATGGGTTTTGGGTAGGGGGGGCTGGGGGGTGATGTCGCCCGGGGGATCAGCATTTACCTGTGTTTTGTCCAGGGTGAGATCAACCTGCCACCGGGCGTCCCCCTGGGTTTAGGTCCCCCAAAAAATTGGGTTTACGAGGGCGCAGTAGTGCGGTGGTCAGACTGTTTACCCGGGGGAAAAAGTGAGGGTGCAGTCATCTGCATAGGCCCTGTGCCCCCGGGGTGAGCCCCTTTTTTGGGGGGTCGTTGAAAAAAACATTTTCCCTAAAGGGGCCAAAAAACCAAATTTCCCTGTGGGACACCAGCTCCAATTTGGGTGTTTTTTCCGAAGTTTTGGGCCTTCACCCCCATGCTGAGGGATCTGGTTTTCCCCGGTAGTCGTGAAGGAGGGGGAAAGGCCGCCCGTCACCCCATGCTGGGGATTTTTGGGGATGAACCGGAGGGCCACAGCCTATCAAAAACTCCGGCGAATTCCAAGGCGATGACGAAAGTGTGGCTTCCCCTGTCCAGGGGGTTGGGGCCATAAGGGGGACAAAAGGAGAAGGGTGTCCCTTTGGGAGACCTTTTGGGGCGGGGAAACCGAACTTTTCTGTTGCGAGGGGTGCGGTGTTTTGGGGAAGAATTTGGGGATCCGCTGGCAATGTGGTTTCCAGTGGGCTGGGCCCAGGGAAAACCCCGGAGGGAGGGTTGGTCGTAGTTTTTTTGGCTCCGCTTCTTTCCCTTTTTTTTGAAAGGTGCTACTCTTGCCCCCTTTCCCCGTGGCGGGCCCTTACCAGTGCTGAGACAACCGGGAAAAATATCGGGGGACGGGGGCTGCCAAAATGGGCGGCGGGAGTGCTTAAGGGTGTGGGGGGACCCCCCCGTCGGGGCCAAGGGGCCTTTTTTAAGGGGCCCCCCTCCCCGGTACGATTGGTTGTACGATTTTGATCCAGGGCCTGATCCCGATGGATATCATACCACCCCCTAACGATCCACCGAAAATCCAAAAACTAGTTTAGTTGGTGATAAGAAACGGCGGAGGGCGGTTCTCATGATGGCTCTCTGCAACGAGAAATTACCCTTTTTTTGGAAGAGCGTAAAAATTCCCCACTCGCACCCCGACATAAAAGAGGCAGTTATTTTTTTTTATTTCTTTTTCCGGAAAAACACTTAATTAAATTCTATATTTTTATTTTTTTCGTTACAACATTGCCTCCTGTCGCTCACTGGCACCCCTCACTGATTTTTCTACCAATACTTCTAATTTCATTTCTTTATTTTTATCCATTTACTCTTTGCTTTTTTTTTTCCCACAAACTTCACAGTTTCTATATAATTGGGTAATTCGTCCAAAAGTGCTTTTTTTTCAAAAAAAACCCCAATTTATTTTGGTAAACCCCCTCCGACGGGTGTCATTGGGGAAATGACGGTTGGCCTCACGATCAGCACCCTCACGGGTACGTCCCATTTTGAACCCCGGAAAGACTGTCGGATCTAAAAAACCAAACACTGCTTTGGGCGCATCCGACCAGCTGTCGTCGGTCGGGGCAGAACCCAAAAACAAACCCCCCTCCGATCCCTTTGGTTGGATCCAACCAGATCTGTCCGATGGTCGTACGACCAGATCGCACCGTGGATGGGGGCCTTTAGGGTCGACCAGTTGCAGCTGTCGCATCACCTCTTCGTGGTTAAGGTGATGGGGGCGAGCGTCGCGTTGGTGAGACTGCCACGGCAGGAGGAAGGCGGTCAGGATCAGAGACTGTCATTTTTCCCTGAGAAGTGGGCCGCTAATACCTCAGCCTTCTCGCAACTCCGAGTGGCTACTGAACCGTCAGCTTATTTAGCGGGGGAAGTGGTCACGGGTGCAAAGCCTTGCTGTTCCTTGAGGGCAGTCCACCAAGACTTGCTACCCCAGAGCGGTCAGAGTTTGAATTTCAGCTCATCTTGCCACCGTTGCTGAGCCACCGTTGTACCCTTTGCGTGTTTTACGCAAGCTTCTTTGTGCCTTTGCTTTTATTGTGCGTCGGGTGTCGTCTGAAGGGGTCTCCAGGCTCTGCTTTTTTCATCGGCTGCCCCTCTGCAGTCGTACCCAAAACCTTGGCCCGGGCGAGTGGTTTTACCTTTAAGGTTATGGGTGGGACGTACCTCTTTGAAGGGAGTGAATTGTGCTTGTGAAGCTTCTTTCTTGGGTGTCCAAAGTAACCTGTAAAGGGTTTTTGTTCCAGGGAGTGGTGACGCAGCGCGTCCTGAAGGCCCTCCCAGTTAGTCTTCCCCACAAGCCAGTTGGTTCGCTTCTTGGGGACGTCTCTCAGCCCAGCAACGTGAATAGTGTGAGGACCGCCAGGGGATCTGAGGATCCCACAAGCGCCGAGACGGCGACAGGTGACGACTCCTTGTGGCAGATCCTGATAACAGGATCAAGGGAAGAGCCGGAGATGTGGGTGGGAAAGGTGACGTGGTTAGTGAGACCATAACTGGGAGGAGTTCTTCAAATGCTCTTGCAACCAGCTGTTGATTAAGGTCGCCGACCGAGGGCGGTGTGGTTGCAGGAGTTACTGCTGCAGTAACTGTTCAAGGTGGGTGTGCGGAATCTATAGGCTCTTTTTCCTTGCCACTGAAGGAAAGGTAGCAAACACAAAGGAGGGTAGAGCCATGGTGTTGAGTCCAAATCTTGAAGAAACATCATCTCAAGGTGGTTAGGGAGAGTGACGTCCAGTGGTTGTACCGCAGGTTCTTATGAAAGCAGACAGCGACACCACGAAGCTCCCGCGTGTCCGTCCCGTCTGTGCCATCCGATACCCCGATCAGCCTAATTACTGGGGAGGGTGCATTCAGGAAGCTG
>JACEEZ010001662.1:0-47500 GCA_016584305.1 Chionoecetes opilio
TTTTTCCCCTTTCCATACAGTGTTTCCCACCTCTGCGGCTGGGGACTCGTCCCCTCGGGGGCGTCTGGGCCTCTGTTCCTTGGGCCTGGCTCCCTGTTCTCCCCAGCGGGTTTTTTGTGTCCTCCCTCTGTGGCTGGGGGCTCGGCTCCCTCGTGGCTCCTCCTCCTTTTTCCCAACCTAAACTTCCTCTGTTGCCCCAGCTTCCTCAGCCTCCCCCCACTCGTCCACCACAGTCATGTTCTCTAAGTCTTGCTGTGTGTCTGGTTCTTGTCTATAGTAGGTATGGTCTTCACTTTTCCCTACTTCCTGCTGTGTGGTGGGGGCCTGTACCGCTGGCCCACCCATTGCACCCTCTTGGGTCAGTGCTTCGTCCTCCATTTCCTCTCCTTCACTTCCTACTTCGTCCCTTCTTCCTCTTCCTCCTCCTTCCTTCCTCCAAAAGTCTCTTGTTTCTCCAGGCATCTGTCCTTGCATATAAACAAGGGGTTGGGGACTTCAGCGTCTTCATATTCAATGGCTCCTTTAAGCCTGCCACACCGTGTGAAACCATGTGTCGCACATCTCACAGGCCACTGACTTGACTCTCCCTTCACCTCCTTCTTACACTCTCCACAGAAGCTCTTAAACACCATCTTACCGCTAGCTTCACCCAAGTTTCCCGAGAATCGTTGTTAGTAGGATGAGTGTAAACACGGCTACACTGTGCTGTGGTTGTGGGGACCGATCCTCAGGCGGGTGAGGGCGACATCCAAGACGCGGGACGTTTGTCTTATCCATGGGTGCAGGGAGGAGTCTGTGCGGTATTGACCCATGGAGGTGGCACGAAGGGCGTCGCCGAGCGACCTATCCCAGGCGGAGCGGTTTTTTTTTGGGAGATTAGACGCTTGGCGGTGGAGAGCGGCAGCGGGGGGGGGGTGTGATGCTTACCTCGGAGAGTGCCATCTTGGCGGCAGCATCAGCAACCTCGTTGCCGGATGTTGCAGTGGGAAGGCCACCCACTGCAGGGTGATCTTCCAGCCCACTGACGTGGGGGAGAGGAGTAGCCGTTGAAGGGTGTGTGCGAGGACAGTGGAGGATGCCGGGCGACGGGAGAGGAGGAAAAGGGGAGGGAGGAGAGAGAGTCCGTGTAGATCAAAAGCCCTGGTACAGGTGTAGGGGGTGTGTTGAGGTAAGCCAGGGCCTGGGCGGATGGCGAAAAGCTCCGCCGTCAGGACGTCAGCCTCCATGTCTTACAGGGGTTAGAGCGGGGATCGTAGATGGCAGCCCCATTTAGAAGGAAGGGGGGGGGAGTGGGAGCCGTCAGTGTAGACCTTGAGGTGATGGGGGTAGAGGGACAGGTCCAGTTCTTGAAGAGTGTTGCTGCCACGATGCCAGCTGAGTGTTTGGGGAGGAAGGTCAGGGATATGCAGGGCAACCATATGAGAAATGTCGTGCCAGGGTGGGACTGGGGAGGGGTGGGCTGGTGGGTTGTAGAGGGGGTGGAGGCGGGTGCAGCACTGAGTGGGCCAGCAGTGCAGGATTATTAGAGGCTGACGTGCTCCAGGAAGCCAGGCTGGGGTGTGATGATCTCCCACCAGAGGTGGCATAGAGTGCGGCGAGGGGGGGGGTTTGGGTGGCAGGGACATGATGTGGTGGTAGTGTTGGCACAGGACCGTTCTCCTGTGCACCTGCAGGGGGGGATGCCGTTTCCCCGCGTGAAGGGCGATGACTGGGGAGGATCTCATTGCCCCCATGGATATCCCTCAGGGCTGCATTTTGCAGAATGTCCAGCTTCTGATGGTAGAAGGCGCTGCCGAGCCATAGATGCTGCTACCGTATGTAATTTAGACCTGATTGCCGCCTGGTAGTACATAATAGGAGGTCACGACTGGCCCCCCAGCGGACACCAGCCACCCTCTTCATAATGTCGAGGCGCCTGTTACAAGTAGCGCGGAGGTGTTCAATGTGTGGAGACCAGGTAGCCGAGGCCCGTCTAACCGCATACCAAGGAATGTATGTGTCCTGGAGTAGGGAACTGGGGAGCCACTAATGCTGACTGTTGGTGGAGAGTGGACAGGCTTGAGTGTGAAGCACATGAGGGTGCTCTTAGATGCATTGACAGAAAGACCCCAAGCCTTTACCCAGTTAGCCAATGCAGAGGCTGCTTCCTGTAGGTGTGTTTGTGCCCGGATCTGAGTGCTGGCCCGGCTGATGATGGTAATGTCATCAGCATAAATAAGGAGGTGGGAGTGGGAGGGGTGTGAAGGCGGAGAGCAGGACGTTTAAGAGGACAGGGCTAAGGATGGATCCCTGCGGCACTCCTCTCCGTATAGATTGTGACGGGGAGGTGGAGGCACCCACAGCACGTGAAAGTTCTCCCAGACAAGAAAAATTTTGCAACCAGGCGAGGGTGGGCCCCGTGATGTGCCATGGTAGCTAATTTTCGTTTGGATGCCGTCATGGGGGCAGAATCGAATGCCCCTTCCAAAGTCTATGAAGAGCGAGGTCATGACCTCCCTTCCCCGGTAGGTGTCGCAGATGTGATATTTAGTTGCGCCAGGACATCTAGGGTGCTCCTGCGGGGCCTGAAGCCCATTGCTCTTCTTGTAGGAGATGACCATCCTCTAGCCACCAGGAAAGACGAGTGGCCACCAACCGCTCCAGGAGTTTCCCACGCAGGAGAGGAGAGCGATAGGGCGGTATGCGGATGGAAGTGTGGGGTCCTTACCAGGCTTGGGTATAGGGAGCAAAGTGGAGGATTTCCAGCAAGTGGGGTATATGCCCTGAAGCCCAAATGGTGTTGAAAAGGGAAAAGTGTGACGGCCTTCAAGGGAGGTGTTAGATGAAGCAGGGAATTCATATGGAATGGTTTTTCCTGGCCTGCAGTTTTCCCAGGCTTCAAGGTGGAAAAAGCCTGATCAAGCTCCTCAGTTGTGAAAGGTCTAACGAGGTCGGGGACACCTGGGGAGGCAATGGCATCAAGGATTTCAGCACGGATGGTAGGGATGAAGGTAGAAAGGGGCAGAGACCAAACTTGCCATGGTAGAAAGAAGCGAGCAAAGCAGCTTTCTGTGGGTCGTCCTGGAGGGGGTTGGCCCCATCCCCTTTAGGGGCAGTGGGAGGCGGCGTTTGGTGCCCTCCATCGAGTGGAAAAAATCCCACGTACGCTTGGTGGTGGAAGATGGAGAGAGGGAAGCGCAGTGGGGGCCCATGCCTTCCTCTGGGTAAGGAGGATGGTCCTGGCACATATGGCATCAAGCCTGTGGTATTCAGCCCCCCAAACTTTCAATGTAGGCCTACGACGCCACTGGTTCCACGCCCTCCTACGGGGCCTAACTGCCTGGGCGCATTCCTCGCTCCACCAGGACTTGCCCGGACGGCGAGGGGCGCGACGTGTGGAGCGAAAGGAAGGCAGCCGTTCCCCGCGTCTTCCAGGAAAGGGGAGAAGGAGACGGCAGCTTCATCCGGGGAAGAGAAGAGATATTCGGCGGGTCTTGAAGTGCCTCCTCAAAGAGATGCCAACCAGAAGGCGTGAATCTCCAACGAGGCAAGCATCCGGGGTGAGGCCTGGCAGTGACGGCAGGGAAGGAGGCAAGGAGGGGAGGAGTTCTAAAGTATTTCCCAAGCACCTATTGTAGGCCAAAAAAAAATAGTTTGGTGTCTCTGAAACGACCGCGAAACTCTCGTCCATTATAACCCTATCTCCATTAGAAAAAGAACCTATTGTAGGCCAGGAAAAGATAGTCGGTGTCTTTGAAAACGACCGCGAAAGTCCTCGTCCATTTTAACCGGCAGTCCTTGACGTATCTCTCGCTATGGAAGGCGCGCGGCGATCATGTGGTTTTGGGGATGGCCTGTCAGGCATCTGCCTTGCTCTTCGCCGATCATCTCGGTATGGAAAATTCCCCTCGCAGGACATAGGACATTTTTCCTTGCTTGAAAGAGTGGCCAAGGATGAAAGTCTTGTCCTGAAAAAATTTTTATTTTTCTCGTCGATAGAGCGAAGACAATGTCAATGTTTGTGTCTTTTGAACGGAACGTTGCATATCTGGTACAATTATTCTTATAGATTAATTCATTCGTTGTAGTCTTCAGCAATTATCATAGAAATATTAATCTTGTGTTTTTTGATATTTTTATACCTTTCTGATGACTCTTAGTAGTGATATTTCATGAAATCCAAATTGGACTCTTGCTAAATGTAGCGCTCAGCGCTTCGTCCTAAGCCGCCGTCTTAGGACGCGTCTTAAGCCTGCCACACACACACCGGCGCGGCCTGTCCGGCCGACGAAAAATGGCGGGCTAGAGGCGGCCGGTGTTGGTGGTGGGGGTGTTTTTCATCCGGCGGGGCCTGTCGCAGCGGCCGGATGAAAATCAGTCGACGCTTGAAAATTCCGTCCGGCGCGGCCTGCCGCCTGCGTGTGTGTGGGTGCCTTCCGGCGCGGCCCGCCCCTCGCTCGGCCAGATAATGACTAATTGTACCAGTTATAATTGTATTTATGATAATATAGGTATTATATATGACGTATTATATATAGTATGACGTATTATAATAAGTTTTTATATGGCTGCACATGCAGCCATCCCAACAAGTCATTTTCGGACAGCGGATTCATGTTGTCATCACGGTGGTCCGGACGTGTACTGTATATTTTCATGAGGCGGCCGGGTTTTGTGTGGGTCTCGTCCGGCGAACGCTGCCTCGCCACTTTTTGTCGGGCCCGGGCAGGCCCCCGGGGCCCGGGGTTTTGTGTGGGGCCCGGGTTTGATTTTCCTCGAAACCTTAGGGGGGGCAGGGTTAGGGGCGGGAAACCTAGGACGAATCCTAAATCTTTTTAAGGATTTGGGGCCCCGCCCTTTTCACGAGGCTAAGGGGGACGCCCGAAAAAGCTTTCATTTCGGGGTGAAAATTTTTATTTGAATTTTATTTTTGCAAATTTTAGGCGGGAAAAATAAATGGGCCGGGGCTTTTAAAATTTTTCCAAAGGGGATGGAAAAACGCCTTTAAAAAGGCCCGGGTTTTTTTTTTTGTAAATTTTTCCCTGGTGGAAGTTTTAAAAAATTTTAATTATTTAAACTCCCCCCACTTATATTTTCTCTTTTGCGTGCATAGAAAACTGAGCAAAACACTTATTTTAAATTTTCCCCGTAAAAATTTTACAGTCGTGGGGGTTTGGGGGGTGGGGTTTTTAAAGCCTTGGGCCCAAACAGTGCGCGCCCGAGAAAAAAATTTCAAAACTCCTCCCCCAAATGTTTCTCTTTTCCTTTTAAATTTTCATCCAAATTAACATTCATTTCATGCGCAAAGACCCTGCAAAGGATATGTATTTTAAATTTAAAAGTAGGTTTAAGGGTAGTAAGGAGTAGAGTAGGTCCCCAACAGGTAAGAAGTCACAAATATTAAAATTCTCCACGACGCTGGGAAAAAATTTCCCATCCCTGAATTTTTAAATGTTCCGAATCTTCGTTGATCTTGCGGCTTAGCACCAAAACGGGTGTATTTTGCATAGTTTTCCCCAAATACTTAATATTTCATGAGGATTTTACATTTGCTTAAAAATGTTAAAATTTGGTATATATTTTAAACACAAAAAAAAGAAACCCTTTTTGAGAACCTATCGCAGGGCACGATACGAACATTTCATCAGCTGTTTCAGCCCCACACGGTGAGGCTCTCCCCCGGGGGCCCCCACACCCCCCCCCCCCCGGCCCCACCCCCCCCCACCCCCCCCCACCACACACCCACCCACCACCCCGCCCATCCCCATCCCCCCCCACACACCCACCCCCACGCCCATCACCCATCCGCCCCCCCCACACCCCCCCACCACCGCCATCACACATCCGCCCCCACACCCCACCCACCACACCCCTCACCCATCCGCCCCCCACACCCACCCCCAACCCCCTCATACATCCGCCCACCCCCACCCCCCCACCACCCCCCCGCCCCCCACACACCCGCCCATGGTTTTAACGGGGGAGATGCACTGGGGGATGAATCACAACCCATTCATCTAGGTTTAGAAAAAAATAATTCGTAAAAACGTAGATGTAGGTAACGTAGCCTACTCGTACAGGTCCATAAAGCATTAAATCCTGACGCCCCTCGTGAAATGGCTGTGTAGAAAATAAAATTTTCAAATAACAGTTTATAGGCCCAAAACTTTCATTTTAATTCAAGCCCATCTTAGGTTAGAAAAAAATCGGGCCATTCTAAGAGCTCAAAAAAATTTAAATATCGATGGAAAAATACAGCCAATCACGCTCTACTCGTGTGCCTTTCAATAATGTAAACCTTAACGATTTCCTTGAGCCTCTGCAAGGGGAAATGAAGGTACGACCTTTTACTCTCGCAACATCAAGAAAGGCTTTGGCACCTAAATCGTTTTTTTGATGGAAAAGCGGGGGCGGAGCTTAATAATATAATTTTACCCAGAAGGACACTAAAAATAGCCAAAAGAAATCTTCTTGGCCCGGTATAACTAAGTGGTCTTAGGACGCTAAGAGGGTGTAGTTTAGACCCCCTTCAAAAATCCCCACCCTGGGGCGTAAAGGGGGTTAAGAGAACCCTGAATAAATCCTCCCACGCATGGATTAAAGTTATCAAGCATGATGGAGTGAGTGATGGGAGTGAAAGTCATAACTCAACCCTTTGGGAACAGGAAACCCCTTCACGCCCAGGGGGGAATTTTCGAAGGGGCTCAAAACTACACCCTTACGTCCTAAGCCCGACTTAGTTAACGGGGCCAAGAAGATACTAAAACCCTTTTCGGAGTTCATCTTACCTCGTGAAAGGCTAAGACCTTCTTATGCCCCCATTTCCCCTTTTAACCCAATCGCGTGCGCGACAAAAAGTCTTATTTGGCGGGAATACGTATAAAAAAACCTCGGCGTATCCCACGCCGAGGGAGTCTCCTTTTCTTTTTTTTCTTTTACTCTCTCTCTCTCTCTCCCCCTCCACCCCACCCCCTTCTTCCTCTTCTTTCTCTCTCTCTCTTTCTCTCTCTCTCTTCCCCCTTTTTTTTTCTTTTTATTATTTCTTCTCCTTCCTTTTCCCTTCCCTTGATTCCAGATATGTTTTTCTGCTACATCCAGTGCTTGCAAAACCCCAGGGATCTCCTCTCTCTTTTTTTTTTTCTTCTATTTTTCTTCTCCCTCCTTCCTTCTCCTTGAGTTCCCAATATGTTTTCTGCTACTCCGGCATTGTCCACGCCGAGGGATCTCTCTCTCTCTTTTTTTTTTCTATTATTTTTTCTCCTCCTCTTCCTTCCCCCTTTTCATCCTCCACACCACATCATAGCCATATGTAAATTTATCGTGAAAAACGAACTTTTTTCTGGTGATTTTGATAGTTTAGAATAATCTGCTAACCGTTTCTTTGCAAATCATATTTTTCCCACCCCCCCCCCTATATATATATAGTATTAATTAATTTTATACATAGTGTATTATACAGCCTAAATACTAATCGCTAAAATATATAATAAAAACCAAAAATATAACCATTGTTGTTTTGGTGCAAAAAAAATTGCGGGCGACGACCCCAACCCTGCCTTATTTACCTCCTGCACGTTTTTGGCGGGCAAAATTTGTTTCCAAAAATGTCCCCCTAGCGCTAAGATGGTCTTAGCCCCCAAATGGTTTAGTAGTGTTCCAAATCCCCCCCCTGATTTTTCCTTTGCATAAAAAAAATTTTTTTTGTCGCCCCTTTTAACAAAAAAGTCATGAAAATACCAAGTATTGTGGAAAAGGGGTACAAAACAGGTCATAGCTTAAAAAGCTTTATCACAAAAAATCGCAAATGGTCCTACAAAAATTACAAGGGAAATTACTTTTCGGGGCCCTCAAGGGTTCACACCCATCTCTGTAAACATAAAGGCAAACAAGAAATATTACACTTCCTTCTATAAATAAAAAAACATTTCCCCAATCACATTGACCATCATTGAGCAAATGAGCTGCACCTTTGCATGCACGCAAAGAGTAAAATATAAGTGGGGGAGCTTAAAAATAAAATTTTTATTTCCAGGGCAGGGCAAAATACGCCTGAAGTTATCATCCCTTTGGGGATATTTTTAAAAGATCTGGAATTTCATCACCACCTTGGGTTTTTCAATTTTGGGTTTTTTTGAGAATTATTAAAGTATTTTCCCCTGTATCTCTAAAGGTACATGTGTACGTATTTAGGGTTCATTTTCAATGTTTTAAAATCCCCACTTTTGTCTATCTTGAGGCGAATTTTGGTGAGAAAACCGTAAAAGCCGGTTCTTACGGCTTTTTTTCGGCTTCTCCTCTTTTTCGTGCCTCCCCAAAAAGGGCGACAGTGGTTTCGAGCTCCCCCGCTCGGCGCCAAAAAGCTGATAACTGAAACAAAAAAACCACACTGCAAAATGTACCGCAAAGAACCCATTAATAAGTTACGATAAGATGACAAATTTTGTGAATGGATCACAACACATACCCTTCACTTTAATTTTTTTTTTTCTCCAAAAACCCAAAGGGCTTTTAATAGGGAAAAGGTAAAGAGGCGGGCACCTACGGCATCATTGGGCTGGCTGGGCGATTCCACATTAGTGACTTTTTTTTTATTAACGTTCCCTGAGGGAAAGGGGTCAGGTATAATGGGGTTCATTAACTGGCCATCATTGCCCGCCAGTGCCCGGATTTTCCGCTTTTGGGGGGTTGGCTTTTTATTTTTTGGGAAAATAGGGGGCTGTTTTTCATTTTTGGGTAATTTTTGGCTTGAATTAATCTCTCCTCTCTCTCTCTCAGCTTAAAGAATTAGTATGGGTATATGGCTCAAAAAATACTTTTTTTCACTTTACTTTTTTTGTGTTTTAAACGCAAAATATTGCAGCTAAACTAGCTATTTTGGGGGAGCTAGAAAGAAGGATCACGTTACTCCTATCAAAAAAAGTTAAAATGGAAAAAATAAAGACAGAATTTTTTTGAAAAAGTTTCGTGTTTTTAAGGGTGTAAAAAGGGGTTTTATCCGGAGTGGTATCTAGTTTTCCATTGTCAGGGAAAAAACACCGTACAACAAGGGAGCTAAAAGACCTTAAGTGCCAAAAGCCAGAACAGACGGTGCCCGACCCTCACTGTACAAAGGCCTTAATATGAACAAATTTTCCTTCATGCTCTTATTTGGAGGCTACACTTTTAGTCGTGATTATAAAATTTACTTTTAATTGACCCTAAGTGAATTAATTTTTTTTTCCCCCTATCAAAAAAAGCATTGCATTGTTGTAGTATTTAAAATATTTGAAAGGGCTTAGTTTTTATTGTTTTGTTATAATTAATTTTCCTTTTTAAAGTTTCGTTTTTTCTTTCTTTTTTATGTTTTTTTTTTTATTTTCTGACTTTCAGAAATTTTTTTTAGTATTATTGCTAGAACTCTGTGATGTAAATTTTATAGTAAACCCGTTTCTGGGGAAAAAAGATTTTATTTATTTTTTTACTCCCCCTCTCACTCCTTCCTCAATCTTCTCTTCATCTTCGGTGGGTAACACTTCATGCAAAACCGGAATACATACCCGAAAAATGCTGTGTTTCTATTTCAGATTAAAAACCCTTTTCCCTGAAAAAAATAGAGACAGACACATTATAGTGTTTGTTCATACAGACAATAGTCATGTTCATAGTTTATCCTAAATTTTACCATTTTTGCCACCCTTTATAGATGAAAGGCTAAATATACAAGGAAAAGCCAAAAATAAAAAAGTATGTTTTTGTGGTACCTTTATGGAATTTTATAAAGGGCAAGTAAAAAATTTTAACAAGCAATTCCAACTATACCTAAAAAAAAAAATGTATTTAAAACCCCAGATTTTAATGCACAAAGGGCCGTGTTACGATTGTCAGAAATTGCAACCAAAGTAGCCAGTAAATCGATTTAACTCATTCAACAAAAACAAATTTTTCTAACTAGTTTATAATTTTTTTATTTCCTTATGCAAAAAAAACTCTTGACCCCATAACCTAATCCTACTTAATGTCACCAAAACCCAAAGTAAGGTTATACACTGATGCTCCTGTATACTTTTTTATAGTTTAGTGTATACCCCAAAAACCCCCCCCTTTTACGGACCTTTATATAACAAATATCGGGTTCCACTTTTTCTGCCAGTCCGGTACATGGGCTTTTTACCGAATAATTCATATATCTTGTACGTTCTGATTTTTTTTATTCCTGATTGTGGGTATTTGTGATGGTGCTGTATGTAAGGTCAACTTTCGTCAGATTAAGAAAAGTTCGCGATACACGGAAAAAGTTGGAAAAGGGGAAATTTCCCTATATAAAACCACAATTTGTTTTATGCGAAAAGTTCGGGTCACTCGGATAATTATAACCTGCACCTTCCCCCAATTTTTCGCAAAGTGAGAGTACATCATTTACACCATTAAACATTGTAACATAAAATCTACACCAAAAAAAAAACCATTATCCTTCTTCCATAAAAAATACTAATTTTAACCAAAATAAAAAAACACCAAAATATATATAATGGTAAAACTTAAGACAAGGGGTCCACCCCCTTTTTTAAGCCAACAGCTTGGGGACAGGGGAAACCGGGGGTTTTGGGTGGGGAGCACACATAAGGGAAAAATGGGCCCCCAAAAAAAAAATCCAAAAACTAGGGAAATTTCCCTAGTTCATAGACTTTATCGGGGGCCTATTTCCCCATATTGTGCTCCCCCCCCAAAAACCCCGTTTCCCCTTGTCCCCAAACTTGTTGTCTAAAGAAGAAAAGATAGGAGGTTGACCTTTTTTAAAGTACAAAACTCTACAGACCAACCTGCACCCCCCTCGAGCCCATCGGGCTGTGGGACTTAAACCAACCGACCTGACCAACCTAACTAACCCCACGGGCTTTGTTTTCTCAAAAACCTGATTTTAATATCGGCCATGTAGGCAAAGTGGATCGGCACTCATTAAAATCTAAAAAGATGTGTTTAGGACAGTAAATATAACACAAAAGCCAACTTTTTGGGGCAGCTTACGTGGAGCCCTTTTCTTAAGATTTCCTTCAACGCAATGCTAGTCATTTCCCCCAATACCTTCAGCACCTAAATATTACAATTTTTACTACACATTAATTTGTTCATCTCCGTCAACAGTAAAGTAATGCATACTTTGATATTTGCAATGTTTTTTTGGTGGAATTCGGATGATGGTGAAAGGGTTTTTGGTACTCTCGTCCCGTCGGCGAGAGTTCCAACATTTTCACGTTCTCCAAAATGTGAGAGTTCCTAAGAACCAAAAAAAGGAGCAAATAACAGGAAAACGTTCCGTCTGGTTTTATTCAAATTAGAAAAATTTGAAAAACAAAAGTTTGTGTTATGTTAAAGACTCGAAATGTTTCACCAGAGACCCTCCTACACCATTCATTTTCCATTTTAGCTCTATTAGTGTTGGGGCCCAAAGTTAAACCCGGTACTAAAAGTAAAAAATCAGGGTAATTTGTGCCATTTACATGAAATTCAGCAAAAACTACTACGTCGCAGCTAGGCCCCATGTCGCCGATAAGAAGTCTTTTTTCCCATTTTTTAAAATTTTTCCTGTCGTGTCATTAAACCTTTTTATTTTTGTTCGTGGCTTAGGGGGGGTCCATGCTTCTGAGTACTCTTGTGTTACTTGGGGTTGTTTTCTGTAATTACAGTATTTCTACGCCGTACTCACGTGTCAAATCTCTGCCCCCCCCGCCATATTTGTTGTTATCTCGATCAGGCAACAAGCGGAAGAAGCCTGGTAAGCGAGCCCTGGCTCTCGCTTCTTTTCCCGCTTTTCCGGGTTGACCAGCTGGGCCAATCCGTAAGAAGCCGGCTTCTTAAAAATGCCCGCCATAAAAGAAAAAAACAAGCGCGAAGCCGGGTTCTTACGGCTTCTTCACCAAAATTCCCTTTGGGATTTTTTGAGGGTCAGTCTTGGGGTTTTTTTAACTCAGATCAAGACATCCCAAACTTTGTTCTTTAAAAAATTTCTCTGTAAACAGGAAATTCCCCACTGTTTTTTATCCCTGAATACGCTTTATCAAATGGGGTGAGTATATGCATGGTTTTACCAATACTACTGCAGCCCCGGGGGGAAACCATTTATGGCGTTTTATAATGGGGACAAGGGAAATAAAGGGAATAAGGAGGAAGAAATAGGGCGGGTGGAGGCGGCCGCTTGTTTGGGGAGGAATAAAGTGCAATATTTACCAACCCCAAAAAATTGCATTATATCCCGTGTGTGTGACTTTGGGTTTTTTACAATGTTTCCGGGGCTAGGTATGTGCTTCATTCGTAATATTTGGGGGCTGGGGACTTTTGCAGCTGGGACTAAAATTTTTTACGGTAAAGGGTCCCGGCGGCGCCAAAATCCCCGGGGCTGGGCGCAAAGTTGTGGCTTTTTACACGGCCATAGTCGGCGTCCGCCCCTTTTTGTACACAATTTTTCGTACACCAGTAGATTAAAACACCAAAAGTTTTTGTTTCGTTAACCCCTAGATTCGTACACCAAAAAGTTTTTCGTTTTCACCAAAAAAAGACTTTTTTTCGTACACCAAAAAGTTTTTTCGTACCCCAAAAAAACGTTTTGTTTTCATCATAGATTGTATACCAAAAAAGTTGTTTCGTACACCAAAAAAAAAAACGTTTCGTACACCAAAAAGCTTTCGTACCAAAACTTTCGTACACCATAGTTTTGGGTATCCCAAAAAAGTTGTTTTTCGTACACCAAAAAAAGCGTTTCGTACCCCAAGTTTTCAAACCCAAAAAAGTTTTTAAAAAGGGGAAATTTTTATTTCGTTTCAAAAAATTTTTTTGGCTACAAAAAGGGGGTCGGTTTTCCCCAGTATTTTCCGTCCCCCCAATAATGGGGAAAATCTTCCCCGTTTTAAACAAAACCCCAAAATTTTCGGCCAAAGGGGCCCCACTCCTTGATTACCTAGCCCACAACTCAACCCGTTTTGTCTTTTCACAATACGGGTTTATTTACAAAACCCGCCGGGGCCCAATTTATATAATTAAAAATTTATTTTAAATTTTTTTAATATATTTATTATATATATATAATATAAAATTATATATAAAACGGAAAATCCTTTTAACCGGATACCCAAAACAACCGAAAAACCCCAAAAACCCGGGAATTGTGGCGGGAAAGAAAATATAAAAAAAAAAATTACGAAATTTTAACTTTTAATTTTGCCGCCGTAGACGTGACGCCACCTATCGCCACCTGTTTATTCCCGCCTAATGCCCTGCGCTATGATAATTCATGTTTATCAGTCGTGGGCAAGGTCAGTGCACCCGACCGGGGTGGGATTTTGGTCATCCCACTACCACCCAACACACACACCAACCCCCACTCCCACCCCAAAACACCCCCCACACATACCCCCCTGTATGGGGGGTGTTGTGTGTTGTGTTGGTGGTTTGTGGGTGTGTGTTGGGGGTATGTGTTGTTTGGGGGTTGGGTGGTATGTGTGTGGTGTTGTTGGGGGGTATGGTGTGTGTGTGTTAAAGGGGGTATGTGGGTGTGTGTGTTGGGGTAATTTTGTGTGTGTGTTAGGTGGTAGTTGGGGGTGTGTGTTGGGGGGGTGTTTTGTGGTGTGTTGGGGGGGATGTGGGTTTGGGTGTGTTGGTGGGATGTTGTGTTGGGGTGTGTGTGTTTGGGGGTATTGGGGGGGTGTGTTTTTGGGTTGGGTTTTGTGTGTGTGTGTTGGGTGGTATTGTGGGTTGGTGTTGGGTGGTAGGTTTGTGTGGGGGTTGGGGGTATGTGTGGTGTGTGTCATACAATACAAACAAACATCATTTATGCTTTTTTTTAGTAAATTCATTTTTTTCGTAAATATACTTTCCCATTAAACCCGGACTTTTCCATTAAACCCGGGTACCCGGAAGTCCAGATATATCCGGAAAAAATTTTCCTGTATATTATATATAATTTTATAATATATAATATATAATTAAATATACATATTATATATTAAAATAACATATATAATTATATAAAATAAAAATATATATATATATATAATATATATATTAATATATTATACTATCGGACCATCGTGGGCACGCGAGATAATATTTTGGGGAAAAATGTTAAAGATTTTTCAACCTCAAACAGCCAAAGACCATTTCTATTAAGTATCGTCCCAAACCCATTTTTTTTTTCCGCCCAATTTGTTAATGTACTATTCAAACAAATATCCACCAAAAAAAATTGATTCCAGGCCTTATTTCCGTAAAAACATGACTTTTTTAAAAAGCGCGCGAAAAAAAAATCTTCCCCCCAACAGGGGGAAGACGTTATTGATGAGTCAGAAGAGTGCGCCCCCAAGGCCCAAAGTAACACTGTCTGACCCTGTCGCAAAGTTATAGACGATTGTATTCAGTGTCAACAGTGAATCTGTCCTGTGACACATCTAGAGTACTGCTCAAACTGAACCGAAAAAAAAACGCTGGGCGCGTATATGAGGATTACTGAGGCCAAAACATGGATGGGTAAGTAAGGTAAATTGGTAAATTTGTGTGTGGGAATAAATAATGACTAACCTAACCTCTATCCTAACCAATCCAGGTAAATTTTTGTTTTTTCCTGCAATTGGAATTAGATCAGAGCTTTTTGGTAAGGCTAGGTATGGTTAGTAATATTATTTTAGGGAGTCCAGAGGGGGGGGTTGAAGGGGGCATCCCTCCCCCACTTTATAATTACGTTGTAGAAGTATCTGAAGGGATATGTGAAGGCCTGTCGGATGAAAAATAAAATAATAATAATAAGGACGGGAAAGTACTCTAGAATTTTACCAGAATTAATATCGGCAACAGTTCCAGGTCACGCAAATAATATCGGCAACAGTTCCAGGTCACGCAAATAATATCGGCAACAGTTCCAGGTCACGCAAATAATCAGATCGACAAGTTGAGGATTTTTTGTTTTTAGTTTTTGAGTTTGGGGTGTTGAAAAAATTCCCTAGAACTAGGGAAAATTCATTGGATTTCTTCTGAGTCAAGAAATGTGTGAAGCTGCCGATCCTCACAGAATGATGACCGAAGTGTCGAGAACCCCCCCAACCCCCCGCTAGGAGGTTAGGTTATATTTGTTTAGGTTAAGGTAGGTTAGATTTGGTTAGGTTAGGTCAGATTTGGTTAGGTTAGGTTATCGTTGGGTCAAGCCCCATGCTAGGTTAGGTTAATTTTGGTTAGGTAAATTTCTCTAGATATAAGAAAATTACCCTCCTCCACAACTCTTAAATTTCGTGTTGCCGATGCATAATTTGTTCTCCACCCGAAAACCCCGCATTCCCACAGGTCCCCAAACTTGTTTGGGGGAAGTGGGAGAGTATGGGAAACACTAGAATTTTACCCTAAAAAAGCCCACTAATAAGGGCGGAAAAGGACTCTAGAATTTTTCCAACCCAAGGAAAGCATAAGCACAAGAGAGTGTGATACTGGTAATACTCATTGACAGGCTTATTGATTAACTTAATTACTTCCCGCTTCCTGACAGCAGATCAAGGACGTTTAGGAGTGGGTAGTCTAGTTGCTGAGCATGAGGCTGGTGAGACTGAGAGAGAACCATGTCCATCAGGAGTCTGGCAACTTGTCACAGAGCCAGGGGCGGGGGTCAAGTTCTTAGCTCTTGTTTTGGTCGAAGCAAGAGTGGAGGTGCCCTCCGGGTAGATTGTCGGGACCTGGAACTTATCCTTCAAATCCAATTTGGTTGATATCCTCATAGACACTTTCATCCAGTTGCTGTAGCAATCCCGCTGGAAGCGATCACTACAAATCCTTGCAAATGTCAACTTCCCGTTCCATTTGCTCTTGTCCGCCGCACAAACCTCTTCCATACATTTAACGCTGTCGTATCAGTCGGAAAGTTGTGCAAACTTCTCGAAAGGCACAGCTGTCTTGCTGCACCCATAAAGAATGCATGCATTTGGCATATCGCAAAAAAAATCAATCAGAAACACCCAAAAATCTTCAAGTACTAAATTTATCTCCTGTTTACATCTCTCTGAATCTGCGCGCGGGGAGAGCCCTGCCTTTTGCTACGTCACCGACCCGTGGCGCATCGTCTGCAAACCTTGAGGAGTGTTTTGAGAACTCGGGGAATTTGCAGATTTTGATTGCGGATTATTTAAAAACAGCTGACTGGATGCAAAAAGTGATGACGTATTGTTGATATACTCGTTAATGGCTATGATTTGATTGCATTAAATCAGGAATGATGAAATGGTCTGGACGATTACTTTAAGTTGATAACCCATAACTGATAACATGGGTGTAGGTCGCTTGTCCCAGCGTCACACCATTGTCATTTGCTGTCCTGGAACCAAGCAGCCAACATGCCTCGACAGAGAGCTCCACCGTGCCTTGTGTGTGGCAAAGTCATTCGCCACAATCAGCATGCGTTTCAGTGCGACAACTGTGACAAATGGCAACATCGGGCGTGCAATACTGGTTTCTCCAAACAGTACTCGGACATAGTGAAAGGAGAATACGTGTTACCCAGCTGGTACTGTTATTTGTGTTCAGCTCACATATTTGTATTATGATGTGACACATTATGGTATGTGGTGTAAAGCCTGAATTCACTGAAATATAAAGTCATTTAGTGAATACATTATTTTACCTAAGGTTGTACTTATCGGTCGTATTTATCTGAAAATACGATTAATCTGGTGGCTCGGCGACGACAATGTGGGCTACAATAGTTCACCTCCCTGGAACGGTCCCTTCGGCCTAAACGTCTCACGGCCGAAATGGTTAACTGCCGGAAAAAATACGGCCGAATCGACCCGAACTCACAATAGGTGCTTGTTCTAATGGTGCTAGTTTTATTTTGCGCAAACCAAAAAAAAAAAAAAAAAAAAGTATTCTTTGTGGTTAAGGTTAGGTTAGGTTTCATTATTATTATTATTATTTTTATTTTTTTTATTTATTAATTTTTTTATTATTATTTTATTTTTTTTAGTTTGGGTTTGGGTTTGGGTTTGCGCAAAATAAAACAAGCCCCATTAGAACAAGCACCTATTGTAGTCCAAGAAAAAATAGTTGGTGTCTGAAAACGAACGTGAAACTCGTCCATTATTACCCAAAGTTGTGGCTTTATTACACTGGCCATAATCGGCGTCCAGTCAGTTCGTACACAAGTTGTTTCGTACACCAGTAGATTCGTACACCAAAAAGTCGTTTCGTACCCCAGTAGATTCGTATACCATCAAGTTGTTTCGTACACCAAAAAGTTGTTTCGTACCCCAGTAGATTCGTATACCATAAAGTTGTTTCGTACACCAAAAAGTCGCTTCGTACACCAGTAGATTCGTACACCAAAAAGTCGTTTCTTACCCAAGTAGATTCGTACACCAAAAAGTCGTTTCGTACCCAAGTAGATTCGTACACCATAAAGTTGTTTCGTACACCAGTAGATTCGTATACGGTATCATAAAGTTGTTTCGTACACCAAAGAGTCATTTCGTACCTCAGTAGATTCGTATACCATAAAGTTGTTTCGTACACCAAAATGTCGTTTCGTACACCAGTAGATTCGTATACCATAAAGTTGTTTCGTACACCAAAAAGTCGTTTCGTACACCAGTAGATTCGTATACCAAAAAGTTGTTTCGTACACCTGTAGATTCGTATACCAAAAAGTCGTTTCGTACATCAGTAGATTCGTATACCAAAAAGTTGTTTCGTACACCAGTAGATTCGTACACCAAAAAGTTGTTTCGTACACCAGTAGATTCGTATACCAAAAAGTTGTTTCGTACACCAAAAAGTTGTTTCGTACACCAGTAGATTCGTACACCAAAAAGTTGTTTCGTACACCAGTAGATTCGTATACCAAAAAGTTGTTTCGTACACCAGTAGATTCGTATACCAAAAAGTCGTTTCGTACACCAGTAGATTCGTACACCAAAAAGTTGTTTCGTACACCAGTAGATTCGTACACCATAAAGCTGTTTCGTACACCAGTAGATTCGTACACCAAAAAGTTGTTTCGTACACCAAAAAGTTGTTTCGTACACCAGTTGATTCGTACACCAAAAAGTTGTTTCGTGCACCAGTAGATTCGTATACCAAAAAGTTGTTTCGTACACCAAAAAGTTGTTTCGTACACCAGTAGATTCGTGCACCAAAAAGTCGTTTCGTACACCAGTAGATTCGTACACCAAAAAGTTGTTTCGTTGTCTATATGAAACCATAGTTGTTTCGTACACTCAGCTCGGAGTTGAACTTGACTACTAGAGTTACGAAAACACCAGGTATGTACGAAAATACTCAAAATCAGTGTACGAAAAAACTCTCAAAACCTGGGTACGAAACCACTTGTGTACGAAACTCCCTGTCACCCCATAGTCGCAGCGGCCTAAGCTGGCGGTGGGTGGCGGCGCCTGGGGCCTCAGCGGTGCAACAGTTACCTTACCGTTGTACCAAGACGTGGAAATCTCTCTTGGCCAAAATGGACGAGGACTGCGCGGTCATTTTCTGAGACACTGACTATGTTTCCCTGGCCTAAAATTGTTGCTTTTTCAGATGGAGATATTTTTATTTACCGGAAACCTGTTAAAAAGTTTTCTATATTATTATTTACATCCGCCAATCCTGTGGTCGCCGTGTCCACTGCTAACAATGTGTCTCCATCAGACAAAACACTAAAACTTGTCCAGGAATAATAGTCAGTGTCTCAGAAACCAGGGAAGTGACGGAAGGGTACCAAAACAAGTGTGCCCCGCCCCGCCCCGCAATGCCCAGCCGCCGAATGGTCCGCCCCGCCCCGAAGATTAGTACCCTAACCTCACCTCGTTACGGATGGGCTCTGGGATATAATGGACGAGAACTGCGCGCTCGCTACCTCCGTTACCACTTAGGTTTTCTATATTCTTATAGCCTCTTTTTAAAGCTCGCTAATGACTCCGCACTAACTACCCCGTGACTGAGTCCATTCCAATCATTGTTTCCAATCATGAGTTTTTATGTGTTTTGAATTAACCTGTCAAACGTTTCTGTCGCATATTTTTTTTTTTTTTTTTTTTTTTTTTTTTTTTTTTTTTGCCAAAAATGAAAAACCCATACAAATAATTGCACCTAACGGAACCTTGACCTAAAATACAAATAATTGCACCTAACGGAACCTTGACCTAAAATACAAATAATTGCACCTAACGGAACCTTGACCTAAAATACAAATAATTGCACCTAACGGAACCTTGACCTAACTATAAATTATAAATTAAAAAAAAAATTTACTAAAAAAAAAAAAAAAAAAAAAAAAAAATAATAATAATAATAATTGCGACACAAACGGTTAACATATATATTCAAAACGTCAAAACTCATCAGAAAATAAATAGTTGCGTCCACCAAAGGAAATTCGGTGTTCATCTGGAATAATACCATAATGTGGTCTAATCCCGGGACAAATCCCTATTCACAGCCTGCCCTGTACGTGATGGAACTATAGGAATAAACCTAAAGTGGCGTAACAGCCTACTGGCCTGGCTGGACCCCCCCCCCCCCCGTTACCCCATCTATAGCGTAAGTGAAGGCTGTTTCTAAACTCCTAACCTGGCGTATTAACCTAGCCTTGGAATGAATCCTAAACCTAAATGTTAGCCTAACCCAAACCTCCACGTGCACTTATTCTTTTTGTTGTTGTGTTGTGGCGAGGTGCAGGCCTTGGTCCTGGCCGTGTGAGGACGGGGCTGTGTTGTCCATGAGGAATGATGAGGGAGCCAGGGAGGAGGAGGGAGAGGAGGCCTTGCCAAGTGTGGTGTGAGTGAGGCAGGAAGCAGGGTGTGGGCCCCGCAGGCAGGAGCAGAGTGTCAGGGCAGCGCGTGGCTCTCTGTGTGCTGACTGTCACCACTGTTGCAGGTGCTGAGGTCACCGTCCAAGCCGGCTGCTCCGCCCGGCACTGACCCGGCTCGCTCCGGCATCCCCGAGGATTCCCGCAGGACCGGTCATCGCGTGCTGGTGGGAGTGTTGCTGCGGTGGAGGCTGTGGGGCCGGGCAGCAGCATGAGTGGCCGGGAGCAGCAGGATCAGTCTGCCTCAGGGGTGGGGAGGCACAGGGGTGATGGCAAGAATCACCTGGAGGCAGGCAGCTCAGGCCACAAGGCACACAGTGAGCTGAAGTGCCAGCAGTGTGACAAAACATTCAAATACAAGAGTGAGCTTAAGCAACATTCCTTGACGCACAGTGGTGTTAAGAATTATGAATGTTTAGAGTGTGGGAAAAGATTTACTACAAAGAGTAACCTCACCACACACACCCTGAAACACAGTGGTGTTAAGAATTATGAATGTTTAGAGTGTGGGAAAAGATTTACTACAAAGAGTAGCCTCACCACACACACCCTGACACACAGTGGTGTTAAGAATTATGAATGTTTAGAGTGTGGGAAAAGATTTACTACAAAGAGTAATCTCACCAAGCACACCCTGAAACACAGTGGTGTTAAGAATCATGAATGTTTAGAGTGTGGGAAAAGATTTACTACAAAGAGTGACCTCACACCACACACCCTGACACACAGTGGTGTTAAGAATTGTGAATGTTTAGAGTGTGGGAAAAGATTTACTACAAGGAGTCGCCTCACCACACACACCCTGACACACAGTGGTGTTAAGAATTATGAATGTTTAGAGTGTGGGAAAAGATTTACTACAAGGAGTTCCCTCACCACACACACCCTGACACACAGTGGTGTTAAGAATTATGAATGTTTAGAGTGTGGGAAAATGTTCACTCAAAAGAGTTCCCTCACCACACACACCCTGACACACAGTGGTGTTAAGAATTATGAATGTTTAGAGTGTGGGAAAAGATTTACTACAAAGAGTGAACTCACCAAACACACCCTGACACACAGTGGTGTTAAGAATTATGAATGTTTAGAGTGTGGGAAAATGTTCACTCAAAAGAGTTCCCTCACCAAACACACCCTGACACACAGTGGTGTCAAGAACCATGAATGCCTGGAGTGTGGGAAAAGGTTTTATACCCGTTCTAAACTCAACACACACACCTTTAGACACACTGGCTTGCGGGAGTTCAAGTGTGATATTTGTAGCAAGTGTTTCAAGACAAAGAGTGATATTGCCCAGCACATGAAGATCCACTTTTGAGGTGGTGTGTTGTGTGGACAAGTGTGGTTGTACCCGTGCCTGTGGGAGTGTGTCCTGTGTGGCAATGGGCTGATTTTGTAAACATTGACTAGGGAGTCTAATGTTGATTTATGATCTTATAATGTTGGTGTTCTGTTGCTCCACGGCTAAGACCACTCTGTGCCTGGGTTGGCAGCCTGAACCAGGGAGATATTTTGTTGGGGAGGCGAGAGCGGCGGAGGCATTTGTCCCCGCGCCCTGCTGCCCAGAACAACAACACACCATGCCATATATCACCTATTATCTTCATTTATTCACTGTTTGACCCACATTTTCCCTGATCTTCCTAGCTGTCCCCACTATCGGGAGTCAAGATTCACAGCCTAGCACGCCTCCCGGGAAAAGGTCCTCACAGAAGACAGACGTTGCCATGGAAAAGGCAGCCAATACATGCCTTGAAACCCATGACTCCATCCAGCCTCCTTTTAAAGCTCCCTAATGACTCACCACTAACTACCTGTCTACTGAGTCCATGCCAATCATTCACCACCCTATTTGTGAACCAGTTTTTCCCTATTTCTTTTTGACCTGTAGGCTTTTGCAGCTTGAATCCGTGACTTCTTGTTCTACCCTGGTTAAAGACGTGAAATAAAATATAGTCTATAGGAAAAACAAATAGAATAAGTAAGAAAAAAACCGTCCATTGTATACAAACTTTATACAAAAAACCTTTTCAGCAATAATTACACTAAGGATCAAAATGAGTTTGTATGTTGAGATTGTAAACTTTGGAGAGTTATGTGAGGGTGTTACATTGACTCCTGGGTTAGGGCTGAGGAGGAATCTCTCTCTCCTTATAATTTCAGTACAATGTTGTCTGTATGTATGTAACATCTGCAAATGTAGTTATAGTTGTGACTATAAATTGCCCCCAAAACAAAACAACCGAGTATTTCTCAAGGCCCGTCCACACCAGGAAACTGTTTGTAAACACTACCAAGGCTTATTTGTTTCTCATCCAGAATGGCAAACATCAAGAAACATTTGTGTGTGTGTGTGTGTGTGCAGAGGAAGCTACAAGAGGCCGGGAGACCTACACGTGGTAGTTCCTGTAATAATACTGGCTATATGATTATAGATACTGGCGATGAAATGACAGTAAGAGACAGTAATGACATCAATAATGATGAAAACAATAAAAGTAATATTGACGTGGGTGGGCAGGTTAAAGCTTGCTCACCCCTACACGTCTCTCTGCCTTGTAACAGTTCAGTGAGTGCCTTGTCACGTAAACACTGAGCCTGCAGCAGCATCCCTTTAAACAAGCAGTCTATTAGTTTAATAAGGTTCTAATTTCCCCGTCCCGAACAGCAATAGAGTTCGGCAATATGTTACCGGGACATCCCAAACGTTGCTTCTGTAAACAGGAATTCCCTACTGTTGTGTATCCCTGAATATCTGCTTTATCATAATGGCGTGAGTATAATGCATGGTTCACCAATACTACTGCTGCCTCGGGGAATCCATTGATGGCGTTGATAATGGCGGCAAGAGGGAAATAAGGGAGATAATGGAGTCAGCTGAAGTTAAAATTAAAACAACTGAAGTTTATATTAAACAACTAATGTTTAAATTAAAATAACAACTTCAAATTAAAATAACTGGACATCAAATTAAAAATGAATTTCATATAAAAAAAATTCATCTATTATATTTATAAATTCCTTTGTTTTATTTGTAAGTTCTGTTGTTGTAATTTGGTAGTGCAAAGGTGTATTATGAAAACCCCCAGAAAAGTAACATATTTCTTCCTGCAAACTTTGTCTGATCTTTACCCGAGTGGTGCCAGCAAAGGGCAGAGAGGGAACACATTATTGATCCAAAGACAGACCATTCTTTTAACTATTTGTACACAGCATCCTACATAGATAAAGCACCACAGCATGCAGTAACGCACAGCTAGTGCCTGTAGGTTACTACCAAAGGTGGGCACCAAACCGTTAATCCGTTAATCGTTAATTAACGAAGATAACATTTTCGTTAACGATTTAACTTTTAAGTTAACTTTGAAAATCATTATCGGACTAATTAACTTCCGTTACATTTAACTTCCTTTACATTTAACTTCCTTTACATTTAACTTCCGTTAACTCAAGTCCGCTAACACAATTTTTTTTAGTTTAATACTAATATTGTGTTTCATTTAAGTTTTGTTTCACCCTTTTCTGGGTGTGGCAGCCTTTACAAACCTACAACAGCCAAAACTGTGAAATCAGCCTTTTTTAGATTTTTTTTAAAGTTAAAACTATAAAATCTGCCTTTTTTTTTTAACTAAAGCAAAAAAAAACTGGTTTTTGGGTTCTAAAGCCCTTAAAAAAAACCCAGAAAGGCTGATTTTATAGTTTTGGCACTTTTCAAAGGTGGTTTTAGAGCAAAAACTGATTTTTTTTTTTTTCTATAATAAAAATTAACATTAACGGTTTATAGATAACTTCCGTTACATTTTTAAAGAATTAACTGATTAACGGTTATCAAAGTTAATTTTTTGGTTAACGGATTAACGGTTAACAAAGTTAACTTTTTGATTAACGGCGCCCACCACTGATTACTACACATACTGTACTCATACTAAAGAAAACTAAAGTTACATTTTTGTTACATATATGTATGTGACCTGCAGAAAATAGGAGTGTAACTTATGCATGGAAAGACTGTTTTTTAAGGCAATCAGCAGAGAAACCTTTAAAACCCTGGATACATTTATTGAAAGTCACACCTGCACTGCCAACCCAACAACTGCTGGGGCCATTACTCCCTCACAGAACACAAGGGCACGGCTGCCACCACACATGTAACACACTGCCCACCACCACCACCACCCATTGCCACACAGGACACACTCCCACACGCACGGGTACAACCACACTTGTCCACACAACACACCACCTCAAAAGTGGATCTTCATGTGGCTGGCAATATCAGGCTTTGTCTTGAAACACTTGCTACAAATATCACACTTGAACTCCCGCAAGCCAGTGTGTCTAAAGGTGTGTTTGGTGAGTACAGAACGGGTATAAAACCTTTTCCCACACTCTAGGCATTCATGGTTCTTAACACCACTGTGTGTCAGGGTGTGTGTGGTGAGTTCACTCTTTCTAGCAAATCTTTTCCCACACTCTAAACATTCATAATTCTTAACACCACTGTGTGTCAGGGTGTGTGTGGTGAGTTCACTCTTTCTAGCAAATCTTTTCCCACACTCTAAACATTCATAATTCTTAACACCACTGTGTGTCAGGGTGTGTGTGGTGAGGTTACTCTTTGTAGCAAATCTTTTCCCACACTCTAAACATTCATAATTCTTAACACCACTGTGTGTCAAGGAATGTCTCTCAAGGTCACTCTTGTATTTGAATGTTTTATCACACTGCTGGCACTTCAGCTCACTGTGTGCCTTGTGGCCTGAGCTGCCTGCCTCCAGGTGATTCTTGCCATCACCCCTGTGCCTCCCCACCCCTGAGGCAGACTGATCCTGCTGCTCCCGGCCACTCATGCTGCTGCCCGGCCCCACAGCCTCCACCGCAGCAACACTCCCACCAGCACGCGATGACCGGTCCTGCGGGAACCCTCGGGGATGCCTGAGGGAGCCGGGTCAGTGCCGGGCGGAGCAGCCGGCTTGGACTGTGACCTCAGCACCTGCAACAGTGGTGACAGTCAGCACACAGAGAGCCATGCGCTGCCCTGACACTGTGCACAGGACGGTGAACCCTTCCCTCAGTATTGTGGCGCCACAAACTGGTGTCCACACTCAGGCCAGGGACTCATACTGGAACAAGCATCAATCACACATCAAGGGAATGCCTGGCTACTACGCACTGCCCCCAGGCTGTCACTAATCCCTCAATCCAGAGCTGGAAAATGACTAAAAAATTGAGTGCAAAACATTTTTGAATGCAAAAAAAAAATTCAATGCCAAAAGTGTTTGAGTGCCAAAAAAAAATTGGCACTCAAATGTTTTTGGCACTCTAATTTTTTGGCACTCAAAAAGTTTTGGCACAAATTTTTTTGAAGGCCTAGGGGTTTACGTCTGCAAATCGAAAAAAAAACGTTGTCCTGGCGACTTGAATGTTATCAACGGTAGAATTTTACCGTTTACGTAACCTAACCTGTCTGGGGAGTTTCGCCCCCCCAGCCCCCCTTGTGTTATTTACCATGTGGTGTGACTGTTGTGGGGTTAGAAATACTGCTTATGATGAGAAGGCAACGTTCAGGTGACTCACAACCACCCAGCGTGTTGTGGTCACTGCCCTTGTACCCGCAGAGCCACTGGCTACCCTGCGATTGGCCGCTAAAGATACGGCACCACAAGTCATCACGGGCCCAGCCCTCGGGTACATGTCCACCCGCCTCACCACCACTCCAGCAACACCTCAACACCACTCCAGCAACACCACCTCACCACCACTCCAGCTACACCACCTCACCACCACTCCAGCAACACCACCTCACCACCACTCCAGCAACACCACCTCAACACCACTCAAGCAACACCTCCCCACTCCAGCAACAACACTTCACCACCACTCCAGCAACACCACCTCACCACCACTCCAGCAACACCACCTCACCACCACTCCAGCAACACCACCTCAACACCACTCCAGCAACACTTCACCACCACTCCAGCAACACCACCTCTCCAGCAACACCACCTCACCACCACTCCAGCAACATCCACCCTTGCCTTCCTACTCGCCATGTATTCTACTTGGCCTTGTATATCCTCACGCCAGGGACACACAAGGCAAGGACTGGCCAAGGACTCCCACCAAGGATTCTTCTTCTTGTGACTTTACTTCTTCCGCCTTGGAGTGCTTCGTTGGTCCTCTCCTCCCCTCTCCTCTAGTGTTGGGGGAAGCCACCACCCCGGGAGGCGGGTCACAAACCCCCGGCTAACACCCGGTACCCATAGGCGGGTCACAATTTCACAAACCCCTGGCTAACACCCGGGACCCATTCACTGCTGGGTGGACAGGGGGGAGGGTTTTAAGGAGACAACGCCCATGTTTTTGGCGCCAGAGTCCCGATGACGCAATCTTAAGCCTGAGCCTGAGTTGTCAAGCCTTGTTAAGGCACCAGCGTATGAAAGTGTGTATGATGGAACCCGGGGTGGCGACCTTCTCTTCCAAGCCAGAACACAGTGCTTAGATGTAAATGCAAGGAACTACAGATGGTCCGAGTCAGGCAGCAAAGTGTGCCAGATGTGTGACATGGGTGAGGATGAAACAGTGGAACATGTGATACTAGAATGTGAGAAGTATAGCGGGGAGAGAATGGAAATGATGCGTGTGGTTTTGACTGAAATGGGAGGTGACATGAACGAGGTGGTTGAAAGGACAGGAAGAGAATGGATGTTATTACTGCTGGGACTGTGTGGTGAGACAAGTGGACGGATGATTGAGACAGTGAAAGAGTTTTTGGAAAGAATGTGGTATATGAGAAATAGACAATAGACTCTACAGCCCTAAAACAAGAACAAGAACAAGACTACAGGAGCAGCCGGTTTAAAGGACTGGCCTATGAAGAAAAGGCCACCTGTAACATCAAGATCAAGATCAAGATCAAGCCAGCTGTGAAGGACTTATTTCACATACATCGAGATCTACTATCACTTAATATCATCTTATTTTATGCTCATTATTTTTACATGTTATGAGAAATATATATATGCATAAATAATAGTTTTTATTATTAATGTTTACACTAAAATTCACGTATGAAATGTTCGAGTTTTGGCTTAAACTTCGGCTCCAAAACGTGTCCTTAACTCCTGCATTACGCAACACTTGACACTGCCGCTATAAACACACACTAGTTATTCATATGAGGTCATTCTTTAAGAGTGTTTTGTGTGTCAGGTCAGGTCATGATGGCGTGTGTATATATAATTAATAATAAATGTTAAAGTCACGAGAAGGGAATCGCAAGACGGCGTTACCGGGACATCCCAAACGTTGCTACAGAAAACAAGAATTCCCGTCTGTTGTATATCCCTGAATATCTGCTTTATCATAATGGCGTGAGTATAATGCATGGTTCACCAATACTACTGCTGCCTCGGGGAATCCGTTGATGGCGTTGATAATGGCGGCAAGAGGGAAATAAGGGAGATAATGGAGGAAGAAATAGGACGGGTGGAGGCGGCCGCTTGTTTGGGGAGGAATAATGGTGCAATATTTACCACACAGAAATATTGCATTATATTGCCCGTGTGTGTGACTTGGGTTATTACAAGTGTTATTTAAGTGTTTATTGCCATTCGTTGCTTGTCCGTCACTTATAGAGCCGCTCAGTCAAGGGTTATTCAGTTATTCAGCCAGGCAGTCGTGTGTGTGTGTGTGTGTGTGTCTGTACCTTTTACGTAACAGTTACCATAGTTAAGTCTAATAACAACCCAGGCTGTGTTTGGTAATAATGGACGAGAGTTTCGCTGTGTTTGCTTGCCGGTGTGGAGGCCCGGCAGGTTGTGTCATGACGCCGCGGCCAGGGGTACGGCGTTCCGGGGCTAAAGGTACGGTGTAGCGATCTCACCAGCTACCCTTGCCCGAGTAGCTACACTGCACAAATACGCACTGAAACACTGCTCCCTGGGTGAATAGTTGTTTGACAATATATACCAATTCTGTTCCTGGGTAAAACGTGGTGGTAACATCGAGTGTAGGGTAGTGATTCAAGCAGAACATAGAACATTGCAAGCGTATGTGCCCTTGCCTGGACCACTACCCTACCCTACCCTTGTACTGAAACACTGCTCCCTGGGTGAATAGTAGTTTGGGTATGAACAAGATGAACACCGAATTCACTTTGGTGGACGAAACTATTTTTTTCTGGTGTTTTGAATGAATCCAAGCAATGATTTTCTGATGCGCCTTATGTTTTTATGTGTTAAATGAATTTGCTAACCATTTCTGTCGCAATATATATATAAAGGTTAGTTTAGGTTAGTTTTTTTGGTACATTTTTACGACAGCACCAAACTTCCCTACACAATTGGGAGCAAGGTTTTTGTTTACCTTGTTGTATTCTAAGAGACATTTTGTCATTGAGCTTTCCGTCGCAAATCAATAGTTTCGGAGATATAGAACATTTTAGGTGGGGGGAGGAATGTGTCTCCTTGTTTACAAAATGCCTCCCTCTTCCTCTTCTTGTGACATGTATCGCTATATATGTATAAAAACACACCAGAAAAACATAAGGCGCATCAGAAAATCGTTGGTTGGGTGAAACTATAAATTGACCGAATCTGCTAACCGTTTCTGTCGCACTTTTTTTTTTTTTTTTTTTTTTTTTTTTTTTTTTTTTTTTTTTTGAGAAAAAATTTATTTATTAGATTTTAGATTTAGATAAAGGTTAGTTTTTTTTTTTGTTTTTTTTTTTTTAGCTAGGTAAAAGTTAGGTTCGGTTAGGTTCAATTTGTAAAAAAAAAAATATCATTTTTGAAATTGTATTTTTTTACTTTTATTTGCGACAAAAACAGTTAGCAGATTCATTCAAAACACATGAAAACTCAACATAAAAAAATAGTTTCGTCCACCAAAGGAAGTTCGGTGTTCATCTGGAAATTTACCATTTTTGACAATATATACGTTTTACCCAAGAACAGAATTGGTATACATGTACTATATTGTCAAACAACTATTCACCCAGGGAGCAGTGTTTCAGTGCGAATTTGTGCAGTGTAGCTACTCGGGCAAGGGTAGCTGGTGAGATCACTACACCGGTGAACGTGCTTTTAACTCTCTCTCTCTCTCTCTCTCTCTCTCTCTCTCTCTCTCTCTCTCTCTCTCTCTCTCTCTCTCTCTCTCTCTCTCTCGGCAGTAGAGAGAGAGCTTTTCGAGAACGGCTTTTGTGTAAAATGGCAGTAAATCAGACTAGTGTTATCTACGGTAGTTATAAAATGCCCAAAAAATTGAGTGCCAAAAAAAATTGAGTGCCAAAAAAATGTTGAGTGCCAAAAAAATGTTGAGTGCCAAAAAAAATTGAGTGCCAAAAAAATGTTGAGTGCCAAAAAAATGTTGAGTGCCAAAAAAATGTTGAGTGCCAAAAAAAATGTTGAGTGCCAAAAAAATGTTGAGTGCCAAACAAATGTTGAGTGCCAAAAAAATGTTGAGTGCCAAAAAAAATTGAGTGCCAAAAAATGTTCACCTCTTCTCTCTTTCTCCCTCCCAGTGTGGCACAGAAGAGACGTAGTGACATGACCCCAGAGGAACTCTCGGCTCTGGAGAAGGAAGAATTTGCCACGGGGCCCCTGCGCATCCTGAACGAAAGTGTCCAGAACAATACCCAGGTGTGTGTGTGTGTGTGTGTGTATTTGTACTGCCCACCTTGAAAGCTTACTCTACAGTCCTGGTTACTCTGCTGCCACCACCCACATGTAGTGGGGAAAAAATATAAATGAATAATAATAATAAAAGATGTGAGAAAAAGGTAAGTACTGTTTGGATCTAAATAATAATTCGTTAATAAATAATCATAAATATATTATTCCCTTTGCTTGTAATTGATAATAATTATACATTCACAAGTTATCTTAATATTAAGTCTTCCTTCCCTCCTAACGATACGCACGCGTAATGCTCAAGTCGTTATCCTAATATAGTTTACTATCTCTGGTAACTTTGGTTGCACTGTTACCCCTTAACGATACGCACATGTAATGCTCAAGTCGTCATCCTGATATAATGTATACGTAGTCTATCCCACTTCCAACGTTTCCCTCTCACTTATTTTTGTTTCCTTCTTTCTCCTTGTCCTCACACGGCTGGCGGTGACATGTTGTGGTTGCCCCCTCTGCTAATTTGTGAGCGCTTGGCCCCCTGGTCCGCCAACAGCATCCTACCTTTGGACCCTAAGTAATACATTTCATTAGTCCTTATGTCAACAAAAGGAATCACCAGTAAGTCATATCTACATCTCTAGCTAACAAATATTTCATAACATACCTTTACCAAGGGCGAATAAGGTCACCTCCCAGTGGGCTTACCCACTGGGAGTCCGTCTGCTACTAAATGCTAACCTGACGTGAAGCTCCCTCCTCGCTTCGCTTTGCTACGTGGCTAATTACTACTGGCTTAAAATATAACCCTTTCTCCCTAACCAGTGATTCAGGACTGAGGCGTGGAGGAAAATTCCTCGTTAGCTTATTGATACTTATGTGTTATTTCATCTCTTCCCCTATTAATGTAATTTCCCTCGTTACATATTCATATAGTTGTATTCACCTAGTTGTGTTTTACAGGGCCTGGTAATAATGGACGAGAACTCCGCGGTCGTTTTCAGAGACACCGACTAATTTTTCCTGGCCTACAATAGGTGCTTTTTCTAATGGGGATAGTTTTATTTTCCGGAAACCCATTAATTATGCATGGTGTTGGGGGAAGCCACCACCCCGGGAGGCGGGTCACAAACCCCCGGCTAACACCCGGTACCCATTCACTGCTGGGTGGACAGGGGCTCGGGTTAAGGTTAGGTTAGGTATACTTTGTGGTCAAGGTTAGGTTAGGTATACTTTGTGGTTAAGGTTAGGTTAGGTATACTTTGTGGTTAAGGTTAGGTTAGGTATACTTTGTGGTTAAGGTTAGGTTAGGTATACTTAGTGGTTAAGGTTAGGTTAGGTATACTTTGTGGTTAAGGTTAGGTTAGGTATACGTAGTGGTCAAGGTTAGGTTAGGTATAATTAGTGGTTAAGGTTTCATTAGGGCTAGGTTAGGTATAATTAGTTGGTTAGGTTTCATTAAAACATAAGGTTAGGTTTGGTGTGTTCTATTCAATTAATTCCCTGTTATCTCAGACCCTGAATAATTTTTCCCGGCCAAGTTTTGGTGCTTTTTCTGATGGAGATTCAGTGTTTTTAATGCAAACGGCGACCTTAAAATTCGGTGATGAAATATATATATTTTTTTAATGGGGTTTCCATGTTTTAATGGGTTTCTGGAAAATAAAACTATCTCTATTACAAAAAGCACCTATTGTAGGCCAGGAAAAATTAGTCGGTGTCTCTGAAAACGACCGCAAAGTCCTCGTCCATTATTACCCAGGGCCTGAGCTACACTGGTATGGCCCCGTCCCCCTAGCTACATTTTTTATCATTCATCCTTAGTGCTTGGCTCGGTTGGTAGAGCTGCGGGCTCTCGAGTAGCGTCCCTGCATTCGGTCAGCGGTTCGAGCCCACTAAGTTCGTCCTGGCGTGGTGGCGCTTCGTATAGTCAATAACCTTGTCGTTGGTACTTGCACAGTGTCTAGATAGGATCAAAGTATCTTATCTTATCCTTAGTGGTTAGTGTTGGGGGAAGCCACCATCCCGGGAGGCGGGTCACAAACCCCCGGCTAACACCCGGCACCCATTCACTGCTGGGTGGACAGGGGCTCGGGTTGTAAGAAGACCGCCCGTCTGTCTCCGCTCCGCCCGGGGATCGAACCCGGGACTTCTCGGTTGTGAACCCAGCGTGCTAACCCTACACCACGGAGTACCCTGTGTGTGTGTGTGTGTGTTCGCTCGTACCTAATTTGTTTTGCCGTTTGGTGTTCCCCTGTTGTGTACCCCCTACCCCCTCACTCCCTACCCCATCCCCTCCCACCCCACACACAAGCTCACTCCCTACCCCATCCCCTCCCCCCCACACACAAGCTCACTCCCTACCCCATCCCCTCCCCCCCACACACAAGCTCACTCCCTACCCCATCCCCTCCCCCCCACACACAAGCTCACTCCCTACCCCATCCCCTCCCCCCCACACACAAGCTCACTCCCTACCCCATCCCCTCCCCCCCACACACAAGCTCACTCCCTACCCCATCCCCTCCCCCCCACACACAAGCTCACCCCCTCCCCCCTACAGGTTTTGATAAACTGCCGCAACAACAAGAAGCTGCTGGGACGAGTGAAGGCATTCGACCGCCACTTTAACATGGTGTTGGAGCAGGTGACGGAGATCTGGATGGAGCAACCCAAGACAGCTAAGGGACAGAAGAAAGCCAAGCCAGTTAACAGGGAGAGGTGAGTGGGTGGGTGTGGGTGTGTGGGTGGGTGGGTGTGTGTGAGGGAGAAAGAGAGACAGATATACAGACAGACAGACACTGATAGAGAGAGAGAGAGAGAGATTGTGGGTGGGTGTAGGTGTGTGTTGGTGTGAGTAGGTGAGGGTGGGTGTGTGTAGGTGTGAGTGTGTGGGTGTGTGTGAGGGTATGTGTGTGTGGGTGGGTGGGTGGGTGGGTGTGTGTGTGTGGGTGGGTGTGTGTGTACACGTGTGTGTGTGTGTAGTCTGTGTGTCTATGTGTATCTACGTGTGTGTGTGTAGATAGACAGAGATAGATTGTGGATGTGGGTGAGGGTGGGTGTGGGTGGGTGGGTGGGTGTGGGTGAGGGTGTGTGTGTGTTGGAGGGTGTGTGTGGAGGGTGTGTGTGTGTGAGTGTAGGTGTGTGAGAGAGTGCGATATAGATTTTTGTAATGTTAGAAAAGAAAGAAATGAATGAAGTAAGAGAAAGAAGAAGGAAGGAAGGAAGAAGTCATTAAATCAAGAAGGAAGGAAGGAATGTTAGAGAGAGGAAGGAAGGAATGTTATTGAGAGAGGAAGGAAGGAAGGAATGCTAGCGAGGAAGAAGGAAGGAAGGAAGGAAGGATGTTATTGAGAGAAGAAGTATTGAAGGAAGTAATAGACAGGTCCATATCTATATCTAGCCATTAATGTTTTAGTGTTCTCCATTATTAACTCTCTCTTACTCACACACACACACACTCTCTCTCTCTTCTTTCATTTCACTACCATTCTCTCTCAACCAAACACCCTTTACTCTCTCTCTCTCTCTCTCTCTTAAGGCGCGGTTCCTCCGAGGCAACACAGGCAACATGTAGCATGCGCCTTGACTGGCTTTCAACAAATGTGTTGAATACGGCTTTCAACCAGGAGACCTGTTGCCTGCGCCAAGGCAACATCGTTGTTGCTTGTAGCTACAAGTAGTGGCTACATCCTATGTTGACTGTTGAATGCCACAAAACCTTTTCCACCAATTCAACAAAAACTAAGCCAGGTGTCAACACGATATACTTGGATATACAAAAGACTTGTCACAAGCTATATTTAGTTTTTTATATAAAATGAAAAATAAGGTAGTTATTAACAGTTTTCTACGTGCTATTTTTGAAAAATCTAGTTTCGAGATATTGAGCTTTAAAGGTTCAATACACTTTTACTCAGACAGCAAATTATCCCACAACAAAGTATGCTTGATAAAAGATTTTACAATTTTTAAAGAGATTCTGATGGTTTTTTAATTATTAAAATTGGACAAAAAGTAAAGAAGTTATGACATTTTGATGCCGAGTTTGTTATGCCGAGTTTCGTTTGTGCTTACCTACTCGTAAACCTACCTACTGCGCTGCATTGGCCACCTAGCTGTGGCGCCGTGAAAACCTGCGCCATCACGGCCTTGCGTTCCACAACATACCGCACCGTAAAGAAAAATTATTATATATATATATATAATACGAAATTTTTTTAAAGTAAAAAATATAATGAACATCATATGGCAACACTACCCCCACGCGCTGGCATAGTAGGCTCTTTAAACTGGCGCGTAGGCATTTAAATGGACCGGGAACTTTAAATTCGTGCGTCTGGCATAACTGCAATATGTTCTGGCATCTGTGAATACGGAAATCTAAATTTCAATAATTTTGAGGAAAATCACATCATGCAGGTAAACAGTCCCCTTAATGGGAGAGGATCCAGATTTCTTTTGGGTTTGGCTTTTGTGCTCACGGCGAAAAGCAGTACGCAAATTCTTGATCTTCTTTACCATTGCCGCGTCACAGTTAAATTTCTCGGCTAATCCCCGCAGTGCATCTAGTTTAGCATGGTGGTTATTCTTGTAATCTGTCAAGCGTATATCCCACAGAACCGCAAGTTTCCTATATTCTTCTATAAATTCTACAGTTTTTTCTTGTTTTTTCTTCCCGCGACTGGTGGGAAGGCGTTCAACACTAGGCAACAGGCTAAATCTTGTCCCATGCGTCAGGTTATACGGCAACATGTTGCCACCTGTCGCATGCCACACAGTCGCATGCTACATGTTGCCTTCTGTTGAACTGGTTGAAACACACTTGGCGTATGCGACAATGTAGCATGCCACATGTTGCCAAAATGTTGCCTCGGTGGAATCGCGCCTTTACTCTCTCTCTCTCTCTCTCTCTCTCTCTCTCTCTCTCTCTCTCTCTCTCTCTCTCTCTCTCTCCTCATTTCACTACCATTCTCTCAGCCAAACTCACTCTCTTTCATTTCACTACCATTCTCTCAGCTTAAACTCTCTCTCGCTCTCTCTCTCTCTCTCTCTCTCTCTCTCTTCTCTCTCTCTCTCTCTCTCTCTCTCTCTCTCTCTCTCTCTCTCTCTCTCTCTCTCTCTCTCTCTCTCTCATTTCACTACCATTCTCTCAGCCAAACTCTTTCATTTCACTACCATTCTCTCAGCCAAACTCTCTCTCTCTCTCTCTCTCTCTCTCTCTCTCTCTCTCTCTCTCTCTCTCTCTCTCATTTCACTACCATTCTCTCAACTAAACTCTCTCTCTCTCTCTTTTCTTTCATTTCACTACCATTCTCTCAACCAAACTCTCTCTCTCTTCTCAACTCTCCCCCCTCTCTCTCTCTCTCTCCTCTCTCTCTCTCTCTCTCTCTCTCTCTCTCTCTCAAGTAAGGTAAATATAGTAGTTAGATATCCATGTATTTATTTATTGTTCCCTTAAAAGTAATCGTCTAGACACATTTATTCTTTGCATAATAATGTTCAATGTTCGTTCAAAATACCTCATCCACAAAAAATCATTCATTGCCACGCCTTACTGACCACCAGCCTCGAGTTAGCCGGCGTAGGGGAGAGCGGGGCAGGTTGCATCATTGCCTCTTAACTCGCATGCTATCACACGTACATCGTCTTAATACTACTACTACTACTACTATAAACTACTACTACTACAACTACAACAATAATAATAATAATAAAAAGTTAATGCGAGTTAGAGGCCATGCTGCAACAACCTACCCTCGATGCAACCTGCCCCGCTCTCCCCTACACAGTTAAAATCAAGTCATCTCTCTCTCCCGGTGCAAACTGTGCCCGGTCACCACTACAACCAGTCAGGCAGTGGTGGTGGTGGTGGTGACGTCACTGTTGGGCGGTGAACGGTAGCGGCCGTACAAGCTGGCTAGTGGGAACCAGCCTCAAGTGCCTCCCGATTCTCATATTAGTAGCAGTAGTAGTAGTAGTAGTAGTAGTAACAATAGCAGCAGTAGTAGTAGTAGTAGTAGTAGCAGCAGTAGTAGTAGTAGTAGTAGTAACAATAGCAGCAGTAGTAGTAGTAGTAGTAGTAGTGGGAACCGGCCTTAAGTGTCTCCTGATTCTCATATTAGTAGCAGTAGTAGCAGTAACAATAGTAGTAGTAGTAGTAGTAAGAAGAAGTAGTAGTAGTAGTAACAATAGCAGTAGTAGTAGTAAGAAGAAGTAGTAGTAGTAGTAGTAGTAGTGGGAATTGGCCTTAACATGATTTTATTCCCACAGATACATCCAGAAAATGTTTCTTCGCGGCGACTCCGTCATCATTGTCGTGAAAAACCCACTAGGGAGCCAACAGAGTGCTTAGAGAGACAGTGTGTGTGTGGGTATTCATCTAGTTGTATTTGTGTGTGTGTGTGAGAGAGAGGCCCGTCTGTACCAAGAGTCAAGATGATGGTGGAGTGACGAACGACAGGAAGGCTACCATGAAAGGGATATTTTTGGAACGACGAAGAGCAGCGATGACGGTCCGCACGAAGACGCGTCGTCGCTCTCCGTTCCAAAAAATATCCCTTGTATGGTAGCCTTCCTCTGTCTTTCGTCACTTTCCACACACCTTCATCTTGACTCTTGGTACTGGTGTGTTTCGAAGAGAGAGAGAGTGAGTGTGTGTGTGTGTGGGTATTCATCTAGTATTTTTTCTAGTTGTATTTGTGAGAGTGTGTGTGTGTGTGTGTGTGGGTATTCATCGTTGTATTTGTGTGCGTGCGTGCGTGTTTCTCTCATCAATGAACCAATGTGTATGGGTGTGTGTGTGTGTATGTATGTTTGGCATAAGAAATGTTTTGTAATAAATATAGTATTTAAGATATAAGCTGTTTTTCTTTTCAAATTTAATGTCACATTTTGTGTTATTTTATTTATTAGGGGGGGGTCTCTCTCTCTCTCTCTCTCTCTCAGAAATCCTAAAAACAACAAAATTAGCAAGGATGAAAAGTAATAACCATACATTTTACTAGACACACTTTTCACCCACCATCCCTCTAATAAACACTGCTTACCACCCTACCATCCCACACACACACCCTATTATCCTACACCTATAAATCATATCCTATACATCCTATATCCACACCTATACGAGGATTATCAAACACACACAGACATCACTCCCGTTGTATATCCTAGCACACACACACACTCTCTCTCTCTCTCTCTCTCTCTCTCTCTCTCTCTCTCTCTCTCTCTCTCTCTCTCTCTCTCTCTCTCTTCTCAGTCATATATCCTAGCATTGAGCACCTCTCTCTCTCTCTCTCTCTCACACACAAACAAATCACTCCCAGTCATATATCCTAGCATTGAGCACCTCTCTCTCACACACAAACAAATCACTCCCAGTCATATCCTGGCATTGAGCACACTCTCTCTCTCTCTCTCTCACACACACAAACAAATCACTCCCAGTCATATATCCTGGCATTGAGCACTCTCTCTCTCTCTCTCTCTCTCTCTCTCTCTCTCTCTCTCACACAAACAAATCACTCCCAGTCATATATCCTGGCATTGAGCACTCTCTCTCTCTCTCTCTCTCTCTCTCTCTCTCTCTCTCTCTTCTCTCTCTCTCTCTCTCTCTCTCTCTCTCTCTCTCTCTCTCTCTCCACACACAAACAAATCACTCCCAGTCATATATCCTGGCATTGAGCACTCTCTCTCTCTCTCTCTCTCTCACACACAAATCACTCCCAGTCATATATCCTAGCATTGAGCACCTCTCTCTCTCTCTCTCTCTCTCACACACACACACAAATCACTCCGTCATATATCCTAGCATTGAGCACCTCTCTCTCTCTCTCTCTCTCTCTCTCTCTCTCTCTCTCTCTCTCTCTCTCTCTCTCTCTCACACACAAATCACTCCCAGTCATATATCCTGGCATTGAGCACTCTCTCTCTCTCTCTCTCTCTCTCTCTCTCTCTCTCTCTCTCTCTTTTCTCTCTCTCTCTCTCTCTCTCTCTCTCTCTCTCTCTCTCTCTCTCTCTCTCTCTCTCACACACACAAATCACTCCGTCATATATCCTGGCATTGAGCACTCTCTCTCTCTCTCTCTCTCTCTCTCTCTCTCTCTCTCTCTCTCTCTCTCTCTCTCTCTCTCTCTCTCTCACACAAATCACTCCCAGTCATATATCCTGGCATTGAGCACTGCCGCAGCCTCCTCTGGGTCGAGAAGTGTGACCCCATGTTCTGCTAGGGCGCGGCGGGGGCTCACCACACCCTGCCCGGCGGTGAGGGTGTCCTGGAGCAACACTACGGTAGGGGGCGGCAGGGTGAGGAGCAGGGTGGACTCCTTGATGCTGGAAACAGGGTAGGGAGGGAAGTGAAGTTAGTCCTTTTTTGTTTTTGTAATGGTTAGGAAAGTATAATTATCATAGGTATACACACACACACACACACACACACACACACACACACACACACACACACACACACACACACACACACACAGAGCTCACACCAATGCCTCACCACCTCTCCTCTTCACGTGCCCAAACCACCTCCATCGCCTAAAAGCCCCCATCCACGGTACGATTGGTCGTATGAACTGATCCGATGGATATCCTACCACCCACTAACGATCCCACCACAGCACCTCAAGACCAGTTCAGTTGGTGATAGAAACGGTGGCGAGCGGTTCCCATGATGGGTCTATGCAACGAGTATCGAATTACTTTTGATGGAATCTGATACCACAACTGAGGAGCGTAAACATCATCTGCGTTCACACCAAATTTCATAGAGGCAATTATTTTCTTAATATATTTCCGGAACACTTCTCTATAGGTTTTTTTTTTTTTACTGTTTCCACATTAGCCTGAGTGTCGCGCACTGTCCCGCTCCTGGAGTTTCTCTGCCAATACTTCATAAGCTGCATTTTTCTTATATTTATCCATTGACTTTTTGCTTTTTATTTCCCACAAACATTCAGTTTCTATATACTGTAATTGGATGAATTCTGTCCAAAAGTGCTTCTCATTAAAGAAACAATTCATCTTGGTAGTCCTCTCGCGACGCTGTCAGTGGTGAAACAGACGGTTGGCCTCACGATCAGCACACTCACGGTGCGATCCGGTCTGAACCGGATGATCTGTCGGATCTAAAAACCAAACACTGCTTGGTCGCCATCCCACCAGCTGTCAGTCGGTCGGACAGACCAAAATCACCCCACTCACGATCCAATCTGGTTGGATCCAACCAGATCTGTCCGATGGCCGTACGACCAGATGGCACCGTGGACGGGGCCTTCAGGCTAGGTGCACACCAGCCACTGCCACACATTATTGACAGAGCTGAAAGAGCAACCTGATAAATGTTTTGACTACTTCAGAATGTCACAGGAAAGCTTTGATCATCTTGTCCTTGTCCTGACCACGGCCTCACACACCAAGGGCCACAATGTTTCTTGAATATTCTTGTCACTGTTCCTGCAGCTGGAAATCATAAGGTCCTTGGGCAGACATTCAGAGAGAGTTAACGGGCGCGGTGTTTAGCTTAACGAACTTCCTCTATTTCTACACACCGGAGCTCGTGGGGATTCCAGTACGAGGGACGGCAGTGGCGCTACGTTGTCGCTGTGGGCTTCGGTAGCTGATTGGCTGAGCGAGTACAATCTGCACGCTGAATGCCAAAACAGGTCATGGATGTCACTAGGTCATGAAGCATGGACGTTACCCTCTCTGAATTGTCTCCCCAGGTCTCTTCTCCACCTCTGCAATCAATGCTTCACAGTCACACAGCTCTGAAAGCCATGCCTTGCACCCTCTTCGCTCACGGAAGGAATAGTTGACTCTGACAGACAAAGCGAAAGCAGCGGGTGGCAGGGTGGTGGCAACCGGAAGTGGCTCGTGTGCATGCTGCCATATAGATGTGTGTGTTCTATTTTGACCGTTTTTTTGTGGCGGCCACTGACCACTAAAAAGTGGCTCGTGTGAATCCAGCCTTACTCTCAGCACACACACACACACACACACACACACACACACACACACACACACACACACACACTCTCTGTCTATATCTGTCTCTGTCTGTATCTCTCTCAAACACACACACACACACTCTCTCTCTCTCTTTATCTCTCTTTGTCTATCTGTCTGTCTGTCTGTCTGTATCTCTCTCTCTCAAACACACACATACTCTGTCTCTCTTTGTCTATCTGTCTGTCTGTCTGTCTGTCTATCTCTCTCTCTCTCTCAAACACACGCATACTCTCTCTCTCTCTCTCTCTCTCTCTCTCTCTCTCCTCTCTTCTCTCTCTCTCTCTCTCTCTCTCTCTCCTCTCTCTCTCTCTCTCTCTCTCTCTCTCTCTCTCTCTCTCTCTCTCTCTCTCTCTCTCTCTCTCTCTCTTCCTCTCTCTCTCTCTCTCCTCTCTCTCTCCTCTCTCAAACACACACACACATACTCTCTCTCTGTCTCTCTTTATCTCTCTGTCTGTCTGCCTCTCTCTCTCACACACATTCTCACTCACACACACACACACACACACACACACACACACACACACACACACACACACACACACACACATACACACACACATACACACACACACACACACACACATACTCACAGTCTGAAGTAATTTTCTGGCTTCTGTGTAAATTCTCCAAAGATAGGAAAGAGAGCGCGAGTCATGTCAAACTTGAACTGCATTGCCCCTGCCTGGCTGAATCTTGTCTCCAGTACTAACTCTTCATAGATGTACTGTGGAGGAGGGAGAGAATATGTAGTAGTAGTAGTAGTAGTAGTAGTAGTAGTAGTGGTGGTGGTGGTGGTGGTGGTGGTGGTGATAATAGTAGTAGTGGTGGTGGTGGTAGGAGTAGGAGTAGGAGTAGGAGTAGAAGTAGAAGTAGGAGTAGGAGTAGTGGTGGTGGTGGTGGTAGTGGTGGTGATGGTGGTAGTAGTAGTAGTAGTAGTAGTAGTAGTAGTAGTAGTAGTAGTAGTAGTAGTAGTAGTAGATGGATTGATTGATTTAATGCTAAAAAAAGGGAAAATGTGCCAGACCTCGGAGGTGATATAGCTGTATGGCCAAGCATAATGAAGGTCAGGGTCACAGAGACAGAGTGCAATGGTGAGGGAAGGGGAGAGGAACAGAACGTTATAGTAGTAGGGTTAGATCAGAGGAAGGATGTGTGGGTGTTGGGGGGAGGAGATCAACAGGGGGGTGAGTAAGGAAAGTTACCGCGAGGCAGATATCTTGAGGCTTATAACAAGAAAGGAGGTCTTGTCTGTGGGATGGGAAGTCGTGAATGTTCCCATGCAGAACAGACAGAGTGTAGAGGTTAGCGGGTGATGATAGTTGTAATGGTAGCGTGAGTAGAGGGGTTAGCAGGATCAGCGATAACAGGTGGGGGAGCAAGTGTAGAAGGTGAAGTACAGTCAGCAGGGTCAGGGGGGCGAGGGGACAGGGATAGGGATAGGGAGGGTTGAGACAAAAGGGAGTCTCTTGTACACCCAGGAGGAAGGGTGAGTTAAGAATAGACGTAACAGCAGGACGGTGAGAGGTAGGAGAGGGAGAGGACGTAGGGTGATCAGAGGGAAGGGGGAAAGGCAGTGGGGAGAATGATGGGGCAGGGGGGGCAGAGGGGTAGGCGGAAGGTGGGAGGGAAGAGGATGTATTTCAGCTGAGACTTTGAGGGCTGAGCAAGAAGGTGGGGATGATGAGGCGGCTGGTGAAGAGGGCAGAGGGGTCATGTCTCGAGCGACGTACTCCTGGATCATAGCCAAGGTCTCAGCTGGGGAGTCAGGAGAGGAGACCTGGGAGGCACAGGGTTTCTTAGTAGGAGGAGATGTAGAAAGTGGTGTGTGAGGAACTGGGGAGGAGAGAGAGGTAGTGGGAGGTCCAGGGGGGGGAGGAAGGGGGGGACGTTTAGGTGGTCTGGTAAGAGGAGGTCGAGGAGGGGAGCCTTGAGGAGGGGTGTGGGGACCAAGGAAGGGGTGGAGGTGGGAGTGTCTGGGCTGAGGACGGCAAAGGGGTTACTTAAGGGGAGAAAGGGGGCAGCAGAGGAGCCAAGGAAGGACGAGGAGTGGGAGGAGGAGGAACAGGGAAAGAGAGGGCAGGAGAGGTTGTAGTAGAGGATCCGGAAGAGTGGGATTGAAATAAGCCGGGAGACGGGGGTTGGCGAAAAGCCTTGGCGGCGAGCTTCCTGGCGGACTTCCCATAGAGTGAGGCCCTTCTTAAATCTGATGGATGCCACTTCTGATTCGAAGTGGTAGACAGGGCAACCCCTGTAGAAGACGTTGTGGGAACCACCACAGTGAGCACAAGTGGGAGACGTTGCAGGACACATGGCACGAGCATGGCCAGGCTGGGCACAAAGAGGACAGTGGGCAGAGGACCGGCAGTGCTTGGCAGGGTGGCCAAAACGCCAGCAGTCCTGGCACTGGCGTGGAGTAGGGTGGTAAGGTTTAACAGAGTAGTGGACGCCGGCAACATACTGTAAATGCTATCAGAGAGATCTTGTCTTTTGAAAGTATCTTTGGCAATGTTGGTAGGGGACTTACGGCAGCCCCTGGGTGGGACGGTGTAGCGGTAAACTGCAACGGCATCATAATCCTCTGTTAAAAGGTCGAGGAGGACATCCGCACACTCGGACCATTCGGCGTCATCGACTGGGCAAGAACGCGGGGGATGGAAACTGTTCCAGTGCAGGTGTTAAGAGCAATGTCGGGCATGATGTCGAATGGGTTGCCGTGGAGGTCTTTAAGGTTGAGAGCAGTGCAGGAGCCTGGGCCTCGGTGTCAACAGTCACCGGGCGGGACCGGTCGGGGCGGGTACGGAAAGCAACCTTGCCAACTTGCCGTTGGAGGCATGCCGTGAAAGGCAGGGCGTCAGCAGAGTAAGGGGCGGCGCTGGGGACCATGAAGAAACGGTCCCACTTTGCAGGACCAAAATGAGTGTGGCAGGAGGGCGAGGGAGAGAAGTAGATGGGCGTGGGCGTGAGGAAGAGGTGACCGTGCGGACTGTTGTTCTGCCGGCGGGAGAAGGGTTGTAGGGGGCAGGAGTGGCTACACAGGATGAGGAGGAGGACAAAGAAGGATGAGGAGGAGGACAAAGAAGGATGAGGAGGAGGACAAAGAAGGATGAGGAGGAGGACAAAGAAGGATGAGGAGGAGGACAAAGAAGGATGAGGAGGAGGACAAAGAAGGATGAGGAGGAGGACAAAGAAGGTTGGGGAGGAGGACAAAGAAGGATGAGGAGGAGGACAAAGAAGGATGGGGAGGAGGACAAAGAAGGATGAGGAGGAGGACAAAGAAGGATGAGGAGGAGGACAAAGAAGGATGAGGAGGAGGACAAAGAAGGATGAGGAGGAGGACAAAGAAGGATGAGGAGGAGGACAAAGAAGGATGAGGAGGAGGACAAAGAAGGATGAGGAGGAGGACAAAGAAGGATGGGGAGGAGGACAAAGAAGGATGAGGAGGAGGACAAAGAAGGATGAGGAGGAGGACAAAGAAGGATGAGGAGGAGGACAAAGAAGGATGAGGAGGAGACAAAGAAGGATGGGGAGGAGGACAAAGAAGGATGAGGAGGAGGACAAAGAAGGATGAGGAGGAGGACAAAGAAGGATGAGGAGGAGGACAAAGAAGGATGATGAGGAGGACAAAGAAGGATGAGGAGGAGGACAAAGAAGGATGAGGAGGAGGACAAAGAAGGATGATGAGGAGGACAAAGAAGGATGAGGAGGAGGACAAAGAAGGATGAGGAGGAGGACAAAGAAGGATGAGGAGGAGGACAAAGAAGGATGAGGAGGAGGACAAAGAAGGATGAGGAGGAGGACAAAGAAGGATGAGGAGGAGGACAAAGAAGGATGAGGAGGAGGACAAAGAAGGATGAGGAGGAGGACAAAGAAGGATGAGGAGGAGGACAAAGAAGGTTGGGGAGGAGGAAGGGTAGTGGAAGGATCTGGCAGGGAGGAGCAGGGAGGCAGGGAAGGAGAAGGCATGGCAGAGGTCGAGGGTTTGTGGGCTGGAGTGTGGCCGGTGCTGAGGATGGAGTCATGATCTGGCCAGGGGGATCAGGAGCACTCAGGGACTCTCAGGGTCCAGTTTGGGGTCCGGGCATATCAGTATTCCCGGCCGCAGTCAAAAGAGGAGCAGGGGCCGGTCAACCAGTAGGGCCATTTGGTCGAGGGGCCGGCCCTGAAGCCCCTATAAAGGTTAAAGAATCATCCTTGGCCATGGTGAGCCTGGAGTAAAGAGGGGGAATAAACGGACAGCCCCTCATAGACAGCCCCTCAGACAGCCCCTCATAGACAGCCCCTCATAGACAGCCCCTCAGACAGCCCCTCATAGACAGCCCCTCAGACGCCCTCAGACAGCCCCTCATAGACAGCCCCTCAGACAGCCCTCAGACAGCCCCTCATAGACAACCCCTCAGACAGCCCCTCATAGACAACCCCTCATAGACAGCCCCTCAGACAGCCCCTCATAGACAGCCCCTCAGACAGCCCCTCATAGACAGCCCCTCATAGACAGCCCTCATAGACAGCCCTCAGACAGCCCCTCATAGACAGCCCCTCAGACAGCCCCTCATAGACAGCCCCTCAGACAGCCCCTCAGACAGCCCCTCAACAGCCCCTCATAGACAGCCCCTCATAGACAGCCCCTCAGACAGCCTCAGACAGCCCCTCATAGACAGCCCCTCAGACAGCCCCTCATAGACAGCCCCTCATAGACAGCCCCTCATAGACAGCCCCTCATAGACAGCCCCTCATAGACAGCCCCTCAGACAGCCCCTCATAGACAGCCCCTCATAGACAGCCCCTCAGACAGCCCCTCATAGACAGCCCCTCATAGACAGCCCCTCATAGACAGCCCCTCATAGACAGCCCCTCAGACAGCCCCTCATAGACAGCCCCTCAGACAGCCCCTCAGACAGCCCCTCAGACAGCCCCTCATAGACAGCCCCTCAGACAGCCCCTCAGACAGCCCCTCATAGACAGCCCCTCAGACAGCCCCTCATAACCCCCATGGCATAAGGGCAAAGTTACAAGGGTATACAGTTCCCGTAGCAACCTGAGGCCCTTCCTGACTGACCCGAAGCCAGCCTCCTATCCCATCAGCACGGCTCTCACACCTTGGGAGGACAAGGGGATAGGAGGAGGCACAAGAGATAGAGGATAGAGGATAGAGGGTGAAAAAGGAGAGACAGGGAAGGCCAGGCAAAGTTAGTCAGACCGAGGACAGGGGCCCGCAGCCAAGGGAGTAACCAGGTCGTCCCCATGGTGACAGGCCTCAATCCCCGGGCCCCAAGCCCCCCACGATGACAGCGGGCCTGGGAACCAGTAGTAGAAGAAATGTTAGTTATAAAAATTAGAAAAAGGGCAAAACTCTCTCTCTCTCTCTCACACACCCACCCACACACACCCAGTCCCTCTCTTTCTCACACAAACACACACTTTTTTCCCTCCCTCTCTCTCTCTCTCACACACACACACACACACACACAGACACACACACACACACACTCTTGTTTGCTTTGTTTAGAGGATAATGCCTCAGAGCCATAGTGATCTACCGCTGCTGCATATTAGTGTTGGCCGAAGCCACCACCCCGGGGGGGGGGGGTTACAAACCCCCGGCTGGCACCCGGTACCCATTCACTGCTGGGTGGACAGGGGCTAGGGATTTAAGAAAGACCACCCATCTATCTTTCGCTCCGCCCGGGGATCGAACCCGGGACTTCTCGGTTGTGAGCCGAGCGTGCTAACCACTACACTACAGAGTTCCCTGCACACACACACACACACACACACACACACACACCCACACACCACACACACACACACAACACACCTACACACACCCACCCACACACACACACACCTCTTCTCACACACCCACACACACACCCACACACACACACACAACACACACACACCTACACACACCCACCCACACACACACACACACTCTTCTCACACACACACACACACACTGTCTCTCACACCCAAACAAACACACACACACTTTTTTCCCTCCCTCTCCCTCTCTCTCTCTCTCTCTCTCTACACACACATACACACACACACACACCCACACACCTACACACACCCACACACCCACACACACACACCCACCCACACACCCACACACCCACCCACACACCCACACACACCCACCTTATTCAGATTATCGGCGACCAGTGCCCATAGCGTTGTGAAGAGAGGAGCAGCCAGGCAATCCCTTAAGCTGTGGAGGTGTCTGGCCAGGACCTCCAGCAGGGGACAGATGCTGGGGCTCACCTCTGTTACCTGGGGGCACGACAGGGGTTTAACAGGGGGCAGGGGGCTAACAGGGGTCGGTAGGGGGAGGAGGAGGAGGAGTGAGGTAGGTAGTGGGGTAGGAGGAGGAGTAGTGGGGGGGTGTTAGGTGGAGGAGAAGGAGGAGGAGGAGGAGGAGGAGGGAAAGTAGTGGTAGTGGTAGGGTTTCAGTAGTAGTAGTAGTAGTAGTAGTAGTAGTAGTAGTAGTAGTAGTATAGTAGTAGTAGTAGTAGTAGTAGGAGGCGAAATTGCAGTTGTAGTAGTAGTGGTCATAGGAATTGCAGTAGTAGTAGTAATGGTCATAGGAATTGCAGTAGTAGTAGTAGTGGTCATAGGAATTGCAGTAGTAGTAGTAGTAGTGGTGATAGGAATTGCAGTTGTAGTAGTAGTAGTGATAGGAATTGCAGTAGTAGTAGTAGTGGTGATAGGAATTGTAGTAGTAGTAGTAGTGGTCATAGGAATTGCAGTTGTAGTAGTAGTAGTAGTGGTCATAGGAATTGCAGTAGTAGTAGTAGTGGTCATAGGAATTGCAGTTGTAGTAGTAGTGGTGATAGGAATTGCAGTTGTAGTAGTAGTAGTAGTGGTCATAGGAATTGCAGTTGTAGTAGTAGTGGTCATAGGAATTGCAGTTGTAGTAGTAGTAGTAGTGGTCATAGGAATTGCAGTTGTAGTAGTAGTAGTAGTGGTCATAGGAATTGCAGTAGTAGTAGTAGTGGTCATAGGAATTGCAGTAGTAGTAGTAGTGGTCATAGGAATTGCAGTAGTAGTAGTAGTGGTCATAGGAATTGCAGTAGTAGTAGTAGTGGTCATAGGAATTGCAGTAGTTGTAGTAGTGATCATAGGAATTGCAGTAGTAGTAGTAGTGGTCATAGGAATTGCAGTAGTTGTAGTAGTGGTCATAGGAATTGCAGTAGTAGTAGTAGTGGTCATAGGAATTGCAGTAGTTGTAATAGTGGTCATAGGAATTGCAGTAGTAGTAGTAGGGTCATAGGAATTGCAGTAGTAGTATAGTAGTGGTCATAGGAATTGCAGTAGTTGTAGTAGGGGGGTCATAGGATTGCAGTAGTTGTAGTAGTGGTCATAGGAATTGCAGTAGTAGTAGTAGTGGTCATAGGAATTGCAGTAGTAGTAGTAGTGGTCATAGGAATTGCAGTTGTAGTAGTAGTAGTAGTGGTCATAGGAATTGCAGTTGTAGTAGTAGTAGTAGTGGTCATAGGAATTGCAGTTGTAGTAGTAGTGGTCATAGGAATTGCAGTTGTAGTAGTAGTGGTGATAGGAATTGCAGTTGTAGTAGTAGTGGTCATAGGAATTGCAGTTGTAGTAGTAGTGGTGATAGGAATTGCAGTTGTAGTAGTAGTGGTCATAGGAATTGCAGTAGTAGTAGTAGTGGTGATAGGAATTGCAGTTGTAGTAGTAGTGGTCATAGGAATTGCAGTTGTAGTAGTAGTGGTCATAGGAATTGCAGTTGTAGTAGTAGTGGTGATAGGAATTGCAGTTGTAGTAGTAGTGGTCATAGGAATTGCAGTAGTAGTAGTAGTAGTGATCATAGGAATTGCAGTAGTAGTAGTAGTGGTGATAGGAATTGCAGTTGTAGTTGTAGTAGTAGTGGTGATAGGAATTGCAGTTGTAGTAGTAGTGGTGATAGGAATTGCAGTAGTAGTAGTAGTGGTCATAGGAATTGCAGTAGTAGTAGTAGTGGTAATAGGAATTGCAGTTGTAGTAGTAGTGGTCATAGGAATTGCAGTAGTAGTAGTAGTGGTCATAGGAATTGCAGTAGTAG
>JACEEZ010001662.1:57500-65000 GCA_016584305.1 Chionoecetes opilio
TGAAAAAATCAAAAATGAAAAATGAAAAATGAAAAAAATCAAAAATGAAAAAATCAAAAAAGCAAAAATGAAAAAAGCAAACAAGCGGGAATGAAAAAATGAAAATGAAAAAATGAAAAATGAAAAAATCAAAGAAGCAAATATGAAAAAATGAAAAATCAAAAAATCAAAAAAACAAATAAAAAAATAAAAAAAAGCAAAACGGAAAAATCTAAAATTAAAAAATTAAAAAAGCACAAATTAAAAAATCTAAAATGAAAAAAATGAAAAAGGCCTAAATTTTGACATATAACAAACACCCACATATAACTTTCCCTCTGCCCCCCTGTCCCCCCCCCCCCCCCCGTGGCTCACCTGTGTCCTGGCTGGGGGAGACGTTTGTACCTGTCTGTGATCCCCTGGAGGAGGAGAATCACCTTATCTCCACACCGGGCCGTCTCTCTCCCTCCTCCTCCACTCTCCTCCACCTCCCACGCCCCGTCAGAGGAGACTAGTTCATCCATCACCTCAAGGGCGACTGTGGAGAGAGAGAGAAATAGACACACACACACACACACACACACACACACACACACACACACACACACACACACACACTCACACTTCCTCTCCAGGGCCAGCCATCGCGGGAACACTCTAGCATGGGCCAGCACACACACACACACACACAAACACTCACACTTCCTCTCCAGGGCCAGCCATCGCGGGAACACTCTAGCATGGGCCAGCACACACACACACACACACACACACACACACTTCCTCTCCAGGGCCAGCCATCGCAGGAACACTCTAGCATGGGCCAGCACACACACACACACACACACACACACACTCACACTTCCTCTCCAGGGCCAGCCATCGCGGGAACACTCTAGCATGGGCCAGCACACACACACACACACACACACACACACTTCCTCTCCAGGGCCAGCCATCGCAGGAACACTCTAGCATGGGCCAGCCACACACACACACCACACACACACACTCACACTTCCTCTCCAGGGCCAGCCATCGCGGGAACACTCTAGCATGGGCCAGCACACACAAGATGGAGGGCTGTGTTCGTGGGTAGCCATGGGCGGCACAGATCTCCCTCTCAAAGTGAAGGGTCTCCTGCAGGGTGGCACAGAAGAGGTCCTCGTCCTCCAGAAGGTGCGGGAGGTCAGAGGTCACCTTGATGGCAGCTAGGCGGACTAAACCTCTCATGAACTCAACCTGTAAGAAAAGGGAGTTTAAGAAATGTATAGGAAGTTTATATATAATAGTAATAATAATAATAATAATAATAATAATAATAATAATAGTAATAATAATAATAATAATAATAATAATAATAATAATAGTAATAATAATAATAATAATAATATATAATAATAATAGTAATAATAATAATAATAATAATAATAATAATAATAATAATAATAATAGTAATAATAATAATAATAATAATAATAATAATAATAATAATAATAATAATAATAGTAATAATAATAATAATAATAATAATAATAATAATAATAGTAATAATAATAATAATAATAATAATAATAATAATAATAATAATAATAATAATTTTATTCACGCCCGGAGACATACAGACAAACAAAAGCAACAACAACAACAACAACAACAACAACAAGACAAGGAGGTAACTAGCACTAGAGCAACTAGAGCTTAGACTACAGGTTGAAGTTCCCAAACTCGGCAACCTCGGGACCAGCGCCGAGCCGAGTAATGGAATTTTCCGACTTTTAGAACGTAGATATATTAAGGGGAAAAAAATGGTTTGGGAGCCATAATACCAATAACAGACCTGTAGAAGTACACAAAATAACAGTGTACACAACTCTACAGTCACAACACCACTGAACAATAACAACAAACAAATCGGCGGGAGAAACCCAGCGGCCTAGTGTGGTGGCACCCAGCGGCCTAGTGTGGTGGCACCCAGCGGCCTAGTGTGGTGGCACCCAGCGGCCTAGTGTGGTGGCACCCAGCGGCCGACCCGGCAACTACGCCCAGGGTTTTGGGTGTTCTGCAGTGTTTTGGAAAATCCGGAACCATAGCCGAGTTTTGGGTGTTGCCGAGTCTTGGGATGCCGAGTCTGGGAACTTCAACCTGTACTACCGTAGATAACAGTGAAGTCGCCACCTGCAGTGAAGTCGCCAGGTGCCAAATATTACGAATTATAGCCTCACTACTGATTTTTATGTGCCACTGAAGATGTTACACAGTAGTTTATATCATGGCTGTATAATCTACCCTGTTTCAGCGTTGTTTTATGCTCTGTAACTGCAAATATAACTGTTGCGCATTTTGCTTCTCAAGTTTTTCTTGGCGCGATGACAGACAGCAGCTGATCACCTTTCGGGCGACAGGACACAGACTTGCCAGATCTTTCAAACTTGAATAGAATTTATTTTCACGTTGGCAGAGGAATTTTTATATATCCAAGCATCTTCCACAGCTAATATATATAGAGACTTGTTTTACTTGACCTCTAATTTCCCTGAATTCCCCAGAGTGGCGACTCAACTGTTGGGTTAAAATACTAGCTGGCGACTTTACTGTAGTAGGTATAGTGAGGTCGCCACTCGGTTTTATTTTTGTCATTTGTTCATTTATAGCCCTAATATGACACAGATGAAGACACAACATGACACAGACTCTCCAGATAGCCCCTTCTAACTGTCCTGAAATCATGGATGTACAAATGTAACTATTAACGCCACCACACCTATGTACATAACAAAGAAACGTTGAACTGGCGACTTCACTGTTATCTACGGTAGAGAAACACAGATATACATAACATAGGCACATTAGGAGACATAGGATCAGTGCATATAGTACATAGGGGGTACATACATGGCTATATGCCTGTCTAATGGTCTTTACACACACAAACACTATCTCTCTCTCTCTCTCTCTCTCTCTCTCTCTCTCTCTCTCTCTCTCTCTCTCTCTCTCTCTCTCTCTCTCTCTCTCTCTCTCTCTCTCTCTCTCTCTCTCTCTCTCTCCTCTCTCTCCTCTCTCTCTCTCTCTCTCTCTCTCTCTCTTCTCTCTCTTCTCTCTCTCTCTCCTCTCTCTCTCTTCCTCTCTCTCTCTTCTCTCTCTCTCTCTCTCTCTCTCTCTCTCTCTCTCTCTCTCTCTCTCTCTCTCTCTCTCTCATACATCAAAATACAGTCTGTTTATATACACTAAACCCTAGATGAACTGAACCATTTTTTTTGTTTCCATCTGTGCCTATAGCGCGTGTAGGCAGTGAGCTCCAGGGGTGGGATGGCAGGCCCTGGAGGCACACTTGAGGGCTGTGATGGTAGGCCCTGGAGGTTCACTTGAGGGCTGTGATGGTAGGCCCTGGAGGCACACTTGAGGGCTGTGATGGTTGGCCCTGGAGCGAGACCACCGAGAGACAAGGCCTGGTGGATCGCCCGTGACGTCACACCATAAGGATACCACCCGCTCCGCTCCCCGTACAAGTTTACCTACCTAATATAATGTTTATCAGTATAAAAGATATACTGTTATCTTCAGAAATGTTTGTTCTATAATATTATCAAATAAAAAACCGTAAAACACACAAAGAAAATGCCATTATGAGACTTTCAAGAAATATGCATGAACTTAAACTCTTCGCCATTTAATATTTTGTAAAAAAACTTTTTACATGGAGAATATCAATAGAAGCGAAATTTAATTAGCTTTCCATTGATATATTTCCTTTTCTGATAAATGAATTAGAACCATGCATAAATTAGCGTTAACTAAATAAATAACATCATGAAATCGGGTAATTTACTCGATTTCATGGTTATTTATTTAGTTAACGCTAATTTATGCATGGTTCTAATTCATTTATCAGAAAAGGAAATATATCAATGGAAAGCTAATTAAATTCCGCTTCTATTGATATTCTCCATGTAAAAAAAAACTCACAAAATATTAAGTGGCGAAGAGTTTAAGTTCATGCATATTTCTTGAAAGTCTCATAATGGCATTTCTTTAGTGTGTTTTACGGTTTTTTATTTGATAATATTATAGAACAAACATTTCTGAAGATAACAGTATATATTTTATACTGATAAACATATATAGGTAGGAAATTACCCGATTTCATGATTGTTATATTTAGTTAACGCTAATTTATGCATGCCGCTAATTCATTTATCACTAAACGAAATATATCAATGGAAAGCTAATTAAACTCCGCTTCTATTGATATTCTCCATTTAAAATGTTTGCGAGCAAAATATTAAATGGCGAAGAGTTTAAGTTCATGCATATTTCTTGAAAGTCTCATAATGGCATTTTCTTTGTGTGTTTTACGGTTTTTTATTTGATAATATTATAGAACAAACATTTCTGAAGATAACAGTATATCTTTTATACTGATAAACATTATATTAGGTAGGTAAACTTGTACGGGGAGCGGAGCGGGTGGTATCCTTATGGTGTGACGTCACGGGCGATCCACCAGGCCTTGTCTCTCGGTGGCCACGCCTGGAGGCACACTTGAGGGCTGTAATGGTAGGCCCTGGAGGCACACTTGAGGGCTGTGATGGTTGGCCCTGGAGGCACACTTGAGGGCTGTGATGGCAGGCCCTGGAGGCACACTTGAGGGCTGTGATGGTTGGCTCTGGAGGCACACTTGAGGGCGTAATGGTAGGCCTGGAGGCACACTGAGGGCTGTGATGGTTGGCCCTGGAGGCACACTTGAGGGCTGTGATGGCAGGCCCTGGAGGCACACTTGGGGCTGTGATGGCAGGCCCTGGAGGCACACTTGAGGGCTGTGATGGCAGGCCCTGGAGGCACACTTGTGGGCTGTGATGGTTGGCCCTGGAGGCACATTGAGGGCTGTGATGGCAGGCCTGAGGCACACTTGAGGGCTGTGATGGTTGGCCCTGGAGGCACCACTTGAGGGCTGTGATGGTTGGCTCTGGAGGCACACTTGAGGGCTGTGATGGTAGGCCCTGGAGGCACACTTGAGGGCTGTGATGGTTGGCCCTGGAGGCACACTTGAGGGCTGTGATGGCAGGCCTGGAGGCACACTTGAGGGCTGTGATGGCAGGCCTGGAGGCACACTTGAGGGCTGTGATGGCAGGCCCTGGAGGCACACTTGTGGGCTGTGATGGTTGGCCCTGGAGGCACACTTGAGGGCTGTGATGGCAGGCCCTGGAGGCACACTTGAGGGCTTTTGATGGTTGGTCCTGCAGGCACACTTGAGAGCTGTGATGGCAGGCCCTGGAGGCACACTTGAGGGCTGTGATGGCAGGCCTGGAGGCCACACTTGAGGGCTGTGATGGTTGGCCTGGAGGCACACTTGAGGGCTGTGATGGCAAGCCCTGGAGGCACACTTGAGGGCTGTGATGGTTGGCCCTGGAGGCACACTTGAGGGCTGTGATGGTTGGCCCTGGAGGCACACTCGAGGGCTGTGATGGTTGGCCCTGGAGGCACACTGAGGGCTGTGATGGTTGGCTCTGGAGGCACACTTGAGGGCTGTGATGGCAGGCCCTGGAGGCACACTTGAGGGCTGTGATGGCAAGCCCTGGAGGCACAACTTGAGGGCTGTGATGGTTGGCCCTGGAGGCACACTTGAGGGCTGTGATGGTTGGCCCTGGAGGACACTCGAGGGCTGTGATGGTTGGCCCTGGAGGCACACTGAGGGCTGTGATGGTTGGCTCTGGAGGCACACTGAGGGCGTGATGCAGGCCCTGGAGGCACACTTGAGGGCTGTGATGGTTGGCCTGGAGGCACACTTGAGGGCTGTGATGGCAGGCCCTGGAGGCACACTTGAGGGCTGTGATGGTTGGCCTGGAGGCACACTTGAGGGCTGTGATGGTTGGCCCTGGAGGCACACTTGAGGGCTGTGATGGTGGCCCTGGAGGAACTTGAGGCCTGTGATGGTTGGCTTGGAGGCACACTTGAGGGCTGTGATGGCAGGCCCTGGAGGCACACTTGAGGGCTGTGATGGTTGGCCCTGGAGGCACCACTTGAGGGCTGTGATGGCAGGCCCTGGAGGCACACTTGAGGGCTGTGATGGCAGGCCCTGGAGGCACACTTGAGGGCTGTGATGGTTGGCTTCTGGAGGCACACTTGAGGGCTGTGATGGTTGGCCCTGGAGGCACACTTGAGGGCTGTGATGGCAGGCCTGGAGGCACACTTGAGGGCTGTGATGGCAGGCCCTGGAGGCACACTTGAGGGCTGTGATGGTTGGCCCTGGAGGCACACTTGAGGGCTGTGATGGTTGGCCCTGGAGGCACACTTGAGGGCTGTGATGGCAGGCCCTGGAGGCACACTTGAGGGCTGTGATGGCAGGCCCTGGAGGCACACTTGAGGGCTGTGATGGTTGGCCCTGGAGGCACACTTGAGGGCTGTGATGGTTGGCCCTGGAGGCACACTGAGGGCTGGATGGTTGGCTCTGGAGGCACACTTGAGGGCTGTGATGGCAGGCCCTGGAGGCACACTTGAGGGCTGTGATGGTTGGCCCTGGAGGCACACTTGGGGCTGTGATGGCAGGCCCTGGAGGAACACTGAGGGCTGTGATGGTTGGCCCTGGAGGCACACTTGAGGCTGTGATGGTTGGCCCTGGAGGCACACTTGAGGGCTGTGATGGTTGGCTCTGGAGGCACACTTGAGGGCTGTGATGGTTGGCTCTGGAGGCACACTTGAGGGCTGGATGGTTGGCTCTGGAGGCACACTTGAGGGCTGTGATGGTTGGCTCTGAGGCACACTTGAGGGCTGTGATGGTTGGCTCTGGAGGCACACTTGAGGGCTGTGATGGTTGGCCTGAGGCACACTTGAGGGCTGTGATGGTAGGCCCTGGAGGCACACTTGAGGGCTGTGATGGTAGGCCCTGGAGGCACACTTGAGGGCTGTGATGGTTGGCCCTGGAGGCACACTTGAGGGCTGTGATGGTTGGCCCTGGAGGCACACTTGAGGGCTGTGATGGCAGGCCCTGGAGGCACACTTGAGGGCTGTGATGGTTGGCCCTGGAGGCACACTTGAGGGCTGTGATGGTAGGCCCTGGAGGCACACTTGAGGGCTGTGATGGTTGGCCCTGGAGGCACACTTGAGGGCTGTGATGGTAGGCCCTGGAGGCACACTTGAGGGCTGTGATGGTTGGCCCTGGAGGCACACTTGAGGGCTGTGATGGTTGGCCCTGGAGGCACACTTGAGGGCTGTGATGGTTGGCCCTCGCCCGTGGTGGCGCAGGCAGCATTGTTATAGTGACGCCTGTGATTAGAGGCTCATGCCGGCCCCCTGTGTCCTCCCATGCACTCGCAATCCAAGGCAGAGTTAATGGGCAGGGCATGTGGGTGTTCTTAGGCCACTCCACGGTGCAGAAAGATCTTAAGTGGCTTTATGGGTCTCACTCGGGATCGAACTCGGGTTTTCGAGAACGCCACTCGGTGACGCTAACCACTCTGCTACCGCCTCCCCAAGGAGATAGCAGAGTAGCGGGCCCCACCCACACACCCGACACACCCACAC
>JACEEZ010001662.1:72500-125000 GCA_016584305.1 Chionoecetes opilio
TAACACATAATAATGATAGTAGTAGTAGTAGTAGTAGTAGTAGTGGTAGTAGTAGTAGTAGTAGTAGTAGTAGTAGTAGTAGTAGTAGTAGTAGTAGTAGTAGTAGTAGTAGTAGTAGTAATAACACTAATAAGAGTAATAGCACAGTCCCACATACTCACCCGGCAGTGCGAGCTGTAGGAGGTACTGTGTGAGGGTGCACAGGCGCTGGATGGAGTCGGGTGAGGCCGGGGGCAGGCCCTCACCCGCCTCACCCACCAGGGGCCACTTCATACTCTTCAGCACACCCTCAAACTCACTGACAAAGAGATAATAGGTTACCTTGTTATAAGAGTTGAAATCAATTGTCGTACACACTTTCGCCCTTTTTTTTACCTCTTACACCTTAAATTCGCCCTTTTTCACCCTATTTTCATTAATTTTCACCCTATTTACATCCAATCACACCCTTATTTCACCCTATTTACAACTTACAAACTTCATTTTTACCCCATTTACACTTTCACACCCTATTTTCACCCTTTTACACATGTTTTACCCAATTTACACCCTAATTTCACTCTTTTACACCCTTTTACACACGTTTTACCCAATTTACACCCTAATTTCACACTTTTACACCCTAATTTCACACCCTATTTTCACCCTTTTACACACGTTTTACCCAATTTACACCGTAATTTCACACTTTTACACCCTATTTTCAAACTTTTACACACGTTTTACCCAGTTTACACCCTAATTTCACTTTTACACCCTATTTTCACCCTTTTACACACATTTTCCCCAATTTACACCCTAATTTCACTCTTTTACACCCTATTTTCACCCTTTTACCCAATTTACACCCAATTTCACTCTTTTAACCCCTTTTTTCCCCCTTTTTACACTGTTTTACCCAATTTACACCCTAATTTCACTCTTTTACACCCTATTTTCACCCTTTTACACATGTTTTACCCAATTTACACCCTAATTTCACTCTTTTTACACCCTATTTTCCACCCTTTTAACCCATGTTTACCCAATTTACACCCTAATTTCACTCTTTTACACCCTATTTTCACCCTTTTACACGTTTTACCCAATTTACACCCTAATTTCACTCTTTTACACCCTATTTTCACCCTTTTACACACGTTTTACCCAGTTTACACCCTAATTTCACTCTTACACCCTATTTTCACCCTTTTACACATGTTTTACCCAATTTACACCCTAATTTCACTCTTTTACACCCTATTTTCACCCTTTTACACATGTTTTACCCAATTTACACCCTAATTTCACTTTTACACCCTATTTTTACCCTTTTACACGTTTTACCCAATTTACACCCTAATTTCACTCTTTTACACCCTATTTTCACCCTTTTACACATTTTTCCCCAATTTACACCCTAATTTCACTCTTTTACACCCTATTTTCACCCTTTTACACATGTTTTACCCAATTTACACCCTAATTTCACTCTTTTACACCCTATTTTCACCCTTTAACAAGCGATTAACCCTATTTACACCTTACGAACCCCATTTTACCCTATTGACACACTAATACACCAAATTACTCCATGTTTCACTTCAAGCTCTTCAGGACACCCTCAAACTCACTGACGCAGAGAAAGCAGGAGGTTACCTTATGTTGGTAAAGAAATTGGGCTGTTGGTTACCTAACATTTTTTAAGATGTTTGTGGTGTTTTTAAAGATGTTTGTGGTGTTTTTTAAGATGTTTGTGGTGTTTTTTAAGATGTTTGTGGTGTTTTTTAAGATGTTTGTGGTGTTTTTTAAGATGTTTGTGGTGTTTTTAAAGATGTTTGTGGTGTTTTTAAAGATGTTTGTGGTGTTTTTAAAGATGTTTGTGGTGTTTTTTAAGATGTTTGTGGTGTTTTTAAAGATGTTTGTGGTGTTTTTTAAGATGTTTGTGGTGTTTTTTAAGATGTTTGTGGTGTTTTTTAAGATGTTTGTGGTGTTTTTTAAGATGTTTGTGGTGTTTTTTAAGATGTTTGTGGTGTTTTTAAAGATGTTTGTGGTGTTTTTTAAGATGTTTGTGGTGTTTTTTAAGATGTTTGTGGTGTTTTTTAAGATGTTTGTGGTGTTTTTTAAGATGTTTTGTGGTGTTTTTAAAGATGTTTGTGGTGTTTTTTAAGATGTTTGTGGTGTTTTTTAAGATGTTTGTGGTGTTTTTAAAGATGTTTGTGGTGTTTTTTAAGATGTTTGTGGTGTTTTTTAAGATGTTTGTGGGTGTTTTTAAGATGTTTGTGGTGTTTTTTAAGATGTTTGTGGTGTTTTTTTAAGATGTTTGTGGTGTTTTTTAAGATGTTTGTGGTGTTTTAAAGATGTTTGTGGTGTTTTTAAAGATGTTTGTGGTGTTTTTTAAGATGTTTGTGGTGTTTTTTAAGATGTTTGTGGTGTTTTTTAAGATGTTTGTGGTTGTTTTTTAAGATGTTTGTGGTGTTTTTTTAAGATGTTTTGTGGTGTTTTTTAAGATGTTTGTGGTGTTTTTTTAAGATGTTTGTGGTGTTTTTAAAGATGTTTGTGGTGTTTTTAAAGAGTTTTGTGGTGTTTTTTAAGATGTTTGTGGTGTTTTTTAAGATGTTTGTGGTGTTTTTTAAGAGTTTGTGGTGTTTTTTAAGATGTTTGTGGTGTTTTTTAAGATGTTTGTGGTGTTTTTTAAGATGTTTGTGGTGTTTTTTAAGATGTTTGTGGTGTTTTTTAAAGATGTTTGTGTGTTTTTTAAGATGTTTTGTGTGTTTTTTAAGATGTTTGTGGTGTTTTTAAAGATGTTTGTGGTGTTTTTTTAAGATGTTTGTGGTGTTTTTTAAGATGTTTGTGGTGTTTTTAAGATGTTTGTGGTGTTTTTTAAGATGTTTTGTGGTGTTTTTTAAGATGTTTGTGGTGTTTTTTAAGATGTTTGTGGTGTTTTTAAAGATGTTTGTGGTGTTTTTTAAGATGTTTGTGGTGTTTTTTAAGATGTTTGTGGTGTTTTTTAAGATGTTTGTGGTGTTTTTAAGATGTTTGTGGTGTTTTTTAAGATGTTTGTGGTGTTTTTTAAGATGTTTGTGGTGTTTTTTAAGATGTTTGTGGTGTTTTTTAAGATGTTTGTGGTGTTTTTTAAGATGTTTGTGTGTTTTTTAAAGATGTTTGTGGTGTTTTTTTAAGATGTTTGTGGTGTTTTTTAAGATGTTTGTGGTGTTTTTTAAGATGTTTGTGGTGTTTTTTAAGATGTTTGTGGTGTTTTTTAAGATGTTTGTGGTGTTTTTTAAGATGTTTGTGGTGTTTTTAAAGATGTTTGTGGTGTTTTTAAAGATGTTTGTGGTGTTTTTTAAGATGTTTGTGGTGTTTTTTAAGATGTTTGTGGTGTTTTTTAAGATGTTTGTGGTGTTTTTTAAGATGTTTGTGGTGTTTTTAAAGATGTTTGTGGTGTTTTTTAAGATGTTTGTGGTGTTTTTAAGATGTTTGTGGTGTTTTTTAAGATGTTTGTGGTGTTTTTTAAGATGTTTGTGGTGTTTTTTAAGATGTTTGTGGTGTTTTTAAAGATGTTTGTGGTGTTTTTTAAGATGTTTGTGGCGTTTTTAAAGATGTTTGTGGTGTTTTTTAAGGTTTAAGTTCTGTTCCTGATCTCAGACTTGCACTGTGTAAAATATAAACCACATAATTTTTTGTAGGGTACGGCTTCAAAATGGCATAGAATTTACGTATATATTTTTTTGTACGATGGCTGTCTCTTAACCCCTTCACGCCCAGATCTTTCCTTGGCTATAAAATAAATGTCTGTTGTTAGCCATAAAAATATAAAAAGTCACTGAATATACCAAATTAGTTACCGTAGATAACAGTAAAGTCGCCACCTGCAGTGAAGTCGCCAGGCGCCAAATATTACGAATGATAGCCTCACTACTGCTGTGTCTGTGCCACTGAAGATGATACACAGTAGTTTATATCATGACTGTATAATCTACCCTGTTTCAGCGTTGTTTTATGCTTTGTAGCTGCAAGTATAGACGGTTTACAATTTCGCTACGCGTTTTTTTCTTCGGGCAACGACGACAGCGGTACGACACTCAGTAAATAAACACTAGATGGCGACTCTACTGTTGGTAGCCACTTTGTAGATATTTTTGTCATTTGTTCATTTATAGCCCTACTATGACACAGATGAAGACACAAAATGACACAGACTCTCCAGATAGCCCCTTCTAACTGTCCTGAAATCATGGATGTACAAATGTAACTATTAACGCCACCACACCTAGGTAAACAGAAAAAAAAGTTGTCCTGGCGACTTAACTGTATTTACGGTAGTAGACAAGGATACTAAACAGGTCATAGCTATAAAATATTGCTTATAGTCACTAAAAATCGTCTAATGGCACCCAAATTACAATGGAAATTACGTTCTGGGCCTCAAGGTGTTAATGTCATTCCATATATTATTGAATATTTTTTATGGCTAACAGACGGAGCTTGACTGTTTGTGGGTGCAAATGATTCCATTCTTTTTTTCCCGCCGATCATTCAAGTGTTCCAAAGAGATCACTTTTCTTGTAGGCCAGGGCTTCAAAATGACAGAATACTTGAGGCGTTTATTTCAGAAAGTTGATAAGTGCCATCAATAAAATACTAAGAAAATGGCTTCTAAATATTTCAATCTAAATCTAAAAGTTCAAAATGTCACATCTTTTGAACCAAGCCTACAAAACTGTATTCATCATTTTGTAGGCTTGGTTCAAAAGATATGACATTTTGAAGGAAGGAAGGAAGGAAGGAAGGAAGGAAGGAAGGAAGGAAGGAAACAAGAAGGAAGGAAGAAAGGAAGGAAGGAGGAAGGAAGGAAGGAAGGAAGGAAGAGAAGGAAGGAAGGAAGGAAGGAAGGAAGGAAGCAAGGAAGGAAGGAAGGAAGGAAGGAAGGAAGGAAGGAAGGAAGGAGGGAAGGAAGGAAGGAAGCAAGGAAGCAAGGAAGAAAGGAAGGAGGAAGGAAGGAAGGAAGGAAGGGAAAGGGAAAGGGAAGGAAGGAAGGAAGGAAGGAAGGAAGGAAGGAAGGAAGGAAGAGGAAGGAAGGGAAGGAAGCAAGGAAGGAAGGAAGGAAGGAAGGAAGGAAAGGAGGAAGGAAGGAAGCAAGGAAGGAAGGAAAAGGAAGGAAGGAAGGAAGAAGGAAAAAGGAAGGAAGGAAGGAAGGAAGGAAGGAAGGGAGAAGGAAGGAAAAAAAGGAAGGAAGGAAGGGAAGGAAGCAAGGAAAAGGAAGGAAGGAAGGAAGGAAGGAGGAAGGAAGGAAGGAAGGAAGGAACAAGGAAGGAAGGAAGGAAGAAATGAAGGAAGGAAGGAGGAAGGAAGGAAGAAGGAAAGGGGAAGGAAGGAAGGAAGGAAGGAAGGAAGGAAGGAAGGAAGGAAGGAAGAAGGAAGGAAAGGAAAGGAAGAAAGAAGGAAGGAAGGAAGGAAGAAAGAAGGAAGGAAGGAAGGAAGGAAGAAAGAAGGAAGGAATGCAAGGAAGGAAGAAAGAAGGAAGGAATGCAAGGAAGGAAGAAAGAAGGAAGGAATGCAAGGAAGGAAGAAGGAAGGAAGGAAGGAAGGAAGCAAGGAAGAAGGAAGGAAGGAAGGAAGAAGGAAGGAAGAAGGAAGGAAGAAGGAAGGAAGAAGGAAGGAAAAAGGAAGGAAGGAAGAAGGAAGGAAGAAGGAAGGAGGAAGGAAGGAAGGAAGGAAGGAAGGAAGCAAGGAAGGAAGGAAGGAAGGAAGGAAGGAAGGAAGGAAGGAAGGAAGGAAGAAGGAAGGAAGGAAGAAGCAAGGAAGGAAGGAAGGAAGGAAGGAAGGGAAGGACAAGGAAGGAAGGAAGGAAGGAAGGAAGGAAGCAAGGAAGGAAGGAAGGAAGGAAGGAAGGAAGGAAGGAAGGAAGGAAGGAAGGAAGGAAGAAGGAGGGGAGGAAGAGCAAGGAAGGAAGGAAGGAAGGAAGGAAGGAAGCAAGGAAGCAAGGAAGGAAGGAAGGAAGGAAGGAAGGAAGGAAGGAAGGAAGGAAGGAAACAAGGAAGAAAGGAAGGAAGGAAACAAGGAAGGAAGGAAGGAAGGAAGGAAGGAAGGAAGGAAGGAAGCAGGGAAGGAAGGAAGGAAGCAAGGAAGGAAGCAAGGAAGGAAGGAAGAAAGGAAGGAAGGAAGGAAGGAAGGAAGGAAGGAAGGAAGGAGTAAGATACAAAATGATGAATACAGTTTTGTAGGCTTGGTTCAAAAGATATGACATTTTGAACCTTGAAACATTTTGAGGCCATTTTCTTAGTATTTTTATTGATGGCGCTTATCAACTTTCTGAAATAAACGCCTCAAGTATTCTTCTCAATTAAATAATCCTTCAATGTCATGCTATATCACTGTATTTGTGTGTGTATGTGTATGTGTATGTGTATGTGTGGCCAACAGATGGAGATTGACTGTTTGTTTCACTGTCATCAAATGTATCCCTTCAATTGCCTTTCAATTAATACACAGTGAAAGATAATATTTACAAACAACCCCCTGTTTTTACACCTTGTTTACATAAATAACATCCTATTTCACCCTATTTTTACCTATTTACACCCTAACAAACCCACCACGTAAACCTTTCACCCTATTTACACACAATTATACCCTGCAACACCCTATTTTGACCCCAATTACCCCCCTACACACACACACATACCTTATACTTACCCATACAAACCCTATTTAACCTATTTACACCCCACACAGCCTACAACACCCAATAACACCCTATTTACACCCTTGCAACCATTAAACATCCTAATTTCACCGTATTAACATCCTCATTTCACCCTTTCACACCCTATTTAATCCCAATTACACCATTTTCACCCTATTACACCCTATTTACACCCTATTTACACCCAATAACACCCTATTTATACTCTTACAAACTCTTTACACCCTGTTTACAACCTATAACACCCTATTTATACTCTTACAAACTCTTTACACCCTGTTTACAACCTATAACACCCTATTTATACTCTTACAAACTCTTTACACCCTGTTTACAACCTATAACACCCTATTTAACAACATTTTCATTCTATAACACCCTATTTACACCCCACACACTCACCACGTAAACCTGTGCACCAGAGTCTTGTTCCAGTGTAGCAGAGTGGCCCTGAGGAAGGAGTAGAGGTGGTGGCACTGGGTTCCACTAAGGGCCCGGGCACACTCCACCAGCCTGCCGTGGCCCACCAGTGCTTGGCCCTCCACCCCGATGTGGAGGGAGCTGCTGATGTCCTGGCTGCCGGGTGGAGGGGGTGGAAGGCTGGATTAGGGGGGGGTTGTGGTTGGAAGTGGTGGTTTTTTAAGTTTTTTGTGGTGGTTTTTGGTTTTTAAAGATGTTTGTGGTGTTTTTAAAGATGTTTGTGGTGTTTTTAAAGATGTTTGTGGTGTTTTTAAAGATGTTTGTGGTGTTTTTTAAGGTTTTTAAGGTTTTTGTGGTGTTTTTAAAGATGTTTGTGGTGTTTTTTAAGGTTTTTAAGGTTTTTGTGGTGTTTTTAAAGATGTTTGTGGTGTTTTTTAAGGTTTTTAAGGTTTTTGTGGTGTTTTTAAAGATGTTTGTGGTGTTTTTTAAGGTTTTTAAGGTTTTTGTGGTGTTTTTTTTAAAGATGTTTGGGGGCGTTTTTTTTTTTAAAGGGTTTTTTAAGGTTTTGTGGGGTTTTTATTTTAAAAATGTTTGTGTGGTTTTTTTAAGGTTTTTAAGGTTTTGGGGGTGTTTTTAAAGATGTTTTGGCGTTTTTTTTTAGGTTTTTAAGGTTTTTTGTGGTGTTTTTTTAAAGATGTTTGTGGTGTTTTTTAAGGTTTTTAAGGTTTTTGTGGTGTTTTTAAAGATGTTTGTGGCGTTTTCAAAGGTTTTAAATTTTCTTTTGGTGTTTTTTTGTTTTTCTTGGTTTTGAAAGATTTTTTTTTTTTTTAGTTTTTTTTTTTTTGGGTGGTTTTAAAAAAATTTGTGTTTTTTTGGTGTTTTTTTTAAGTTTTTTTTGGGGTGGTTTTTAAAGTTTTTTGTGGGTGTAAGGGTTTTAGTAAGGTTTGGGTTTGGTGGGAATGGTGTTTTTTTTTTTTTTTTTGGGGGGGGGGGGGGGGGTAGAGAAAAGGGGAAAGGTTTTTAGAGAGGAAAAGAGAGAGAGAGGAGAGAGGGAAGAGAGGAGGGGAGGAGAAGGGAAAAGAGAGAAGAGAGAGAGAGGGGGAGAGAGAGAGAGAGAAAAGAGGGGGAGAGAGAGAAGAGAGGAGAGAGAAGAGGGGAAAAGAGAGAGAGAGAGAGAGAGGAGATGGGAAAAAGGGGAAGGAAGGAAGGAAGGGGGAAGAAGGCAAAAAGGGAAAAAAGAAAAGAAGTAAGGCAGATGGAAAGAAAAAAGGGAAAAATTAGGAAGGAAGGGAAAGGGAAGGGAAAGGAAGGAAGGAAGGAAGGAAGGAAGAACTTTCCTCTTTCTCTCTCCTCTCTCTCTCTCTCTCTCTTCTCCTCTCTCTCTTCTCTCTCTCTCTCCTCTCTCTCTCTCTCTCTCTTCTCTTTTCTTCCTCTCCTCTCTCTCTATAAATCTTCTCTCTTTCTATCTTCAATTTTAACTCATATTTACTTTTACACACACACCACCACACAACACACACACACACCCCACACACTCCCCACACACACACACACACTCACACTCACACACACACAACACACACACTCACAAAACCACACCCACACACCACACACCACACACACACCAGGCACAAAACACACACACACACACACACACACACCAAAACCCACACAAATGAGGAAAGACTTTAAAGACTAAACTCCCAACACTGAGAAAGAAGAGAAAGGGAGATTTATAGGCAGTGTACAGAGCATCAAGGGTCTGGAAAACATGGCTAGAGAAGATCTGTTTGTGTGGGAGGACAAAAAGTACAAGAGGTCATGAGAAGAATGAAAAGGAAACATGCAAGAGGGACATAAAAATACAGCTTCCCGTATAGAAGCCTAGAAGCCTGGAACAACCTGATGAAAAAAGTAAATTACGCAAGAACTATTCAGGTTTTCAAAGGCAAGCTGGAAAAATAGTAGCTTTGGAGACGGGACGTACGAGCATATTTTTCCTTTTATGTTACAACTGGGGTAAATCCCACACACACAACACACACACACACACACACACACACACACACACACACAAAACCACCCCCAACAAAATCACACCCACCTCCACCCTCACGGTAACCAGGGCCTGGACCCTTCACTCTTGCAGCTCCCCCACCGCCGCACCCCAGGCCCAATCCCCCAGCAGGCCCCCAAAGCCCCCGGGGTTTTGCTAAACTGGGGGGGAAGGGGAAAGAGAGAGAGAGAGAGGGAAGGAGAAAAGAGAAGGAGAGAGAGTAGAGAGAGAGAGAGAGAGAGGGGAAAAAGGGGAGACCCAGAGAGAAGAGAGAGAAAAGAGAGAAGAGGGGAGGAGAGAATATATTTATCTATCCATATATATATATTAGGGTTAGCGTAGGTCCTGAAAAATTTGAATATAGATTATTTTGAATTAGAGGGTGTTTTCTTATGTAAAATTGAAATTTTAAGGGTGGTTTTTCCTCTTTCAACTTTTTGGTTTGAGCACTTCCTTGCTATGCAAAAATGGCTTTTAAAATTTAATGCAAAAAGCTTAAAGTGCGATTTTGCTTAGTAAGAATTGCCAAATGCAAAAATGGAATAAGATAAAATCGTTTAAATTCCATTTTACAAGGAAATTGGGATGCCAAAGATGAGAAAAGAATTTTTGTTATACGCATACCCTAACCAGGGCACCAAAATGGTTGGATTGGTTAACGATGGGAGGAAGGACAAGACCAGGGCGGATGTGCCGACAGCTATGGGAAAATGCACCCAAGGTTGATCAGGGAGGAGCATGTGTCAGTGACAGAGGACCCATCTGGAAGGTACCTTTGGCACTTTGTACCAGAGGCCCCCGGTGCCACCTGAGAAGCCTGGTTCAAGGTGGCTCGGCTCTCTGTGATCTGCTGGTGAGTGACGCTCCACCGACTCCTGTCGTACTGCAAGGTGACTCAACGGGGCCCAAAAACACGGGTGGAAAGGGTGGTACTCGCGCCCATTTGGAGAAGATGGGGGACGCAAGCTCTTCTGGAGTATATGCGTGTTGCACCACAAACGATTTGCCCCTGCGCCACCTTATCACCAGCATCGAGGCCTCCCTCATCTGAACATGGCTTCACGGGTCCAGTGTGCAGTCAAATGTCCAGCGGAATGAGATGCATTTACAAGCAGAGTTCAGAGGAGTGCCGGGGCGGTGAAGATCTCACGGAGATACCGGAGTATTATCTGGTCAACATGTCCACTGACCAGCAGGTCTCCCCACCAGCTGGTCCAGGCCGTGAAGCGGGGCGTTCTCCCGTCCGAGCTGCAGGAGATCAAGGTGTGGCAAAGGTGTCCCACTCCAGATGGCTCCCCCACAGCCCAGTGCTCGTGTACATGTGGACCAGAAAGCATGGACTGACTGGCAAAGAACTGAACACCCTGGAAATCCTAGTCAGTACTGCCTGCAGGTGTACTTCAAAAATCTACTACGAATCAAGGTTCACCACAGACTAGAGGACGGCCCCAAGCACATCCTCACGCAGCTCAGAGTGATGAGGGCGCAGCCCAAGAAGGTCCAAACAGCTGTGACCTTCTACGTGCGGACAGGGCGTGGTTCGCACACTCAGAATGTGCCTCCTCTCGCTGATGGCGAGTCAGAGGAGGACGACCGCAGGTTCGCCGTGACCCAGATTTGAAAACCCAGGGCTGGCGAGGAGTATGGGGACACCAGTGGGAAGACCTCGCATCACACCCAAGCTGAATTGTCAGCCACCAGCTTGCAGACACTGATCAGCTGGCAGCTGGCCAGGTGCACGAGCCGGCATTCACCCCCTTCACTGTCCCGGGGGTCAGATCCAGGAGATCCTGGTCAAGCCGTACGAGGTTCCGGAGTTCTCTATCCACACTCAGAGCACCGAAAGAGTCGCGAAACAGGCGACAGAGGCTGCGGCAGCAGTGGCGGGGCAGCAGGCCAGAGACGGGTTCATCCGGGCTCGGGCCCACCACCGGGAGACCATGCCCTGCTTCAGGTCTAAGAAGGACACGATGGACACGTTCTAGGCCAACGTAGAGGCTGTGACACTGTGATGTAGTGCCTGATGAACCAATGATCAGAAAAAGCTTACCCGTAGTCCATGGGAACTCATAGTGGTGCATGATGCAATACACAGGACCAACCGGACACTGCGTGCTCATTGAAGCAGTATTCGATAAGGGTGCAATATAAAAGTGCCATTTTGCATAGTAAGAATTGCTCAAATGCAAAAATGGAATGAGATCAAATCGTCTTAGCATTCCATTTACATAGGAAATTGGCATGCCAAAGTTGAGAAAAAGATTTTTTGTTATACGGCGTAGCCTACTATATAGTCATGGCATAGAGTTTTGATGTGTTTTGAATGAATCTGCTAACCGTTTCTGTCGCAAATATCTGTTTTATTTTAAGTAACTTGCGACAAAAATGCTTAAAAAACAAATTGAACCTAACAACACACACACACACACACACACACACACACACACACACACACACACACACACACACACACACACACACCTTGACAGAAACGGTTAGCAGATTAATTCAAAACACATCAAAACTCACCAGAAAATAGTTGTTTCGACCACCAAGGGAATTTCGGTGTCAAACTGGACTACTACAGTCAACCTACTCTAATTTGAACTCTTAGACTGTACATACTTCGGATAATTCGACCTGTTTAACCCCTTGAGACCCAGAACGTAATTTCCATTGTAATTTGGGTCCCATTAGACGATTTGTAGTGACTATAAGCAATGTTTTATAGGTATGACCTGTTTAGTATCCTTATCCACTAGCTAATTTGGTATATTCAGTGACTTTTTGTTATTTTATGGCTCGACAACAGATGATTTTATATAGCCAAGGAAAGATCTGGGCGTGAAGGGGTTACGGCCAGTTCGAATTTTTCCACAACCTTCCATGATTTGAACAGAAGTGATAATCAACCTTAGCCTCACACTACCGTAGATAACAGTCAAGTCGCCAGGACAACTTTTTTTTCTGTTTACCTAGGTGTGGTGGCGTTAATAGTTACATTTGTACATCCATGATTTCAGGACAGTTAGAAGGGGCTATCTGGAGAGTCTGTGTCATTTTGTGTCTTCATCTGTGTCATAGTAGGGCTATAAATGAACAAATGACAAAAATATCTACAAAGTGGCTACCAACAGTAGAGTCGCCATCTAGTGTTTATTTACTGAGTGTCGTACCGCTGTCGTCGTCGCCCGAAGAAAAAAATGCGTAGTGAAATTGTAAAGCGTCTATACTAGCAGCTACAAAGCATAAAACAACGCTGAAACAGGGTAGATTATACAGTCATGATATAAACTACTGTGTATCATCTTCAGTGGCACAGACACAGCAGTAGTGAGGCTATCATTCGTAATATATGGCGCCTGGCGACATTACTGCAGGTGGCGACTTTACTGTTATCTACGGTAGTGGGAGTCGGCGCTCTCCCATGCGGTGTCGCGGCTCCCCAGCGTGACCAGATATACGATAATTATTGGATAATTACGATGGTTTTGGTTAGTTATATATTTCGTTTTCTGATAAATGAATTAGAACCATGTATAAATTAGCGTTGACTAAATAAATAACCTCATCAATCGGGAAAATTACCCGATTGATGATGTTATTTATTTATTTAACGCTAATTTATGCATGGTTCTAATTCATTTATCAGATAACGAAATATAGCAATGGAAAGCTAATAAAATTGCGCTTCTATTGCTACCCTTCATGATAAAAGTTGACTCGCAAAGTTTTAAATGGCGAAGAGTTGAAGTGAATATTAAGTTCATGCATATTTCTTCATAGTCTCGTAATGGCATTTCTTTAGCGTGTTTTACTGTTTTTTATTTGATAATATTATAGAACAAACATTTACGAAGATTACAGTCTATCATATATACTGATAAACCAGTCTATATGATGCGTATATATATATATATATGAATCCGAGCGGCCCTCCGACTTCAGCCCCTTGCGCGACAGGCTGATATTCCGTGCACAGTCCAGGTACACAATGGTCTATGTTATAGTATAAATACCATGGTTTTGGTGAGTACAAGTTATACAATCTGTGCTGTTTAGGCATGTTTGGGTGACTTATTATGGTGTGGAGGGCTGGAGGTAACCATCGGATAATTCAGACTTTCGGCTAATTCCACCCAGTTTTCACCCTTTCATACCCTATTTACAGTGTTCACCCTTACTAGACCCTTTCATATCCTGTTTAGACCTATTTAGACCCTTTTACACCCTATTTAGACCCTTTTACACCCTATTTAGACCCTTTTACACCCTATTTAGACCCTTTTACACCCTATTTAGACCCTTTTACACCCTATTTAGACCGTTTTACACCCTATTTAGACCCTTTTACACCCTATTTAGACCCTTTTACACCCTTTTACACCCTATTTAGACCCTTTTACACCCTATTTAGACCCTTTTACATCCTATTTAGACCCTTTTACACCCTATTTAGACCCTTGTACACCCTATTTAGACCCTTGTACACCCTATTTAGACCCTTGTACACCCTATTTAGACCCTTTTACACCCTATTTAGACCCTTTTACACCCTATTTAGACCCTTGTACACCCTTTTACACCCTATTTAGACCCTTTTACACCCTATTTAGTCCCTTTTACACCCTATTTAGACCCTTGTACACCCTATTTAGACCCTTGTACACCCTATTTAGACCCTTTTACACCCTATTTAGACCCTTGTACACCCTATTTAGACCCTTGTACACCCTATTTAGACCCTTTTACACCCTATTTAGACCCTTTTACACCCTATTTAGACCCTTTTACACCCTATTTAGACCCTTGTACACCCTATTTAGACCCTTGTACACCCTATTTAGACCCTTTTACACCTATTTAGACCCTTTTAACCCTATTTATTTTAGACCCTTGTACACCCTATTTAGACCCTTGTACACCCCTATTTAGACCCTTTTACACCCTATTTAGACCCTTTTACACCCTATTTAGACCCTTGTACACCCTATTTAGACCCTTTTACACCCTATTTAGACCCTTTTACACCCTATTTAGACCCTTTTACACCCTATTTAGACCCTTGTACACCCTATTTAGACCCTTTTACACCCTATTTAGACCCTTTTACACCCTATTTAGACCCTTTTACACCCTATTTAGACCCTTGTACACCCTTTTACACCCTATTTAGACCCTTGTACACCCTATTTAGACCCTTTTACACCCTATTTAGACCCTTGTGACACCTATTTAGACCCTTGTACACCCTATTTAGACCCTTTTACACCCTATTTAGACCCTTTTACACCCTATTTAGACCCTTTTACACCCTATTTAGACCCTTGTACACCCTATTTAGACCCTTGTACACCCTATTTAGACCCTTTTACACCCTATTTAGACCCTTTTACATCCTATTTACACCCTATTTAGACCCTTTTACATCCTATTTAGACCCTTTTACACCCTATTTAGACCCTTTTACACCCTATTTAGACCCTTTTACACCCTATTTAGACCCTTTTACACCCTATTTAGACCCTTGTACACCCTATTTAGACCCTTGTACACCCTATTTAGACCCTTTTACACCCTATTTAGACCCTTGTACACCCTATTTAGACCCTTTTACATCCTATTTACACCCTATTTAGACCCTTGTACACCCTATTTAGACCCTTGTACACCCTATTTACACCCTATTTAGACCCTTGTACACCCTATTAGACCCTTGTACACCCTATTTACACCCTATTTAGACCCTTGTACACCCTATTTACACCCTATTTAGACCCTTGTACACCCTATTTAGACCCTTTTACATCCTATTTAGACCCTTTTACACCCTATTTACACCCTATTTAGACCCTTTTACACCCTATTTAGACCCTTTTACATCCTATTTAGACCCTTTTACACCCTATTTAGACCCTTTTACACCCTATTTACACCCTTTTACACCCTATTTACACCCTTTTACACCCTATTTAGACCCTTTTACATCCTATTTAGACCCTTTTACATCCTATTTAGACCCTTTTACACCCTATTTAGACCCTTTTACATCCTATTTAGACCCTTTTACATCCTATTTAGACCCTTGTACACCCTATTTAGACCCTTTTACACCCTATTTAGACCCTTTTACACCCTATTTAGTCCCTTTTACACCCTATTTAGACCCTTGTACACCCTATTTAGACCCTTTTACATCCTATTTAGACCCTTTTACACCCTATTTACACCCTATTTAGACCCTTTTACACCCTATTTAGACCCTTTTACATCCTATTTAGACCCTTTTACACCCTATTTAGACCCTTTTACACCCTATTACACCCTTTTACAACCCTATTTACACCCTTGTTACACCCTATTTAGACCCTTTTACATCCTATTTAGACCCTTTTAACATCCTATTTAGACCCTTTTACACACCTATTTAGACCCTTTTACATCCTATTTAGACCCTTTTACATCCTATTTAGACCCTTGTACACCCTATTTAGACCCTTTTTACACCCTATTTAGACCCTTTTACATCCTATTTAGACCCTTTTACATCCTATTTAGACCCTTTTACACCCTATTTAGACCCTTTTACATCCTATTTAGACCCTTTTACATCTATTTAGACCCTTGTACACCCTATTTAGACCCTTTTACATCCTATTTAGACCTTTTACACCCTATTTAGACCCTTTTACACCCTATTTAGACCCTTTTACATCCTATTTAGACCTTTTACACCCTATTTAGACCCTTGTACACCCTATTTAGACCACTTTTACATCTATTTAGACCCTTTTACACCTATTTACACCCTATTTAGACCCTTTTACACCCTATTTAGACCCTTTTACATCCTATTTAGACCCTTTTACACCCTATTTACCCTTTTACACCCTATTTACACCCTTTTACACCCTATTTACACCCTTTTACACCCTATTTAGACCCTTTTACATCCTATTTAGACCCTTTTACATCCTATTTAGACCCTTTTACACCCTATTTAGACCCTTTTACATCCTATTTAGACCCTTTTACACCCTATTTAGACCCTTTTACACCCTATTTAGACCCTTTTACACCCTATTTAGACCCTTTTACACCCTATTTAGTCCTTTTACACCCTATTTAGACCCTTGTACACCCTATTTAGACCTTTTTACATCCTATTTAGACCCTTTTACACCCTATTTACACCCTATTTAGACCCTTTTACACCCTATTTAGACCCTTTTACATCCTATTTAGACCCTTTTACACCCTATTTAGACCCTTTAACCCTATTTACACCCTTTGAACACCCTATTTACACCCTTTTACACCCTATTTAGACCCTTTTACATCCTATTTAGACCCTTTTACATCCTATTTAGACCCTTTTACACCCTATTTAGACCTTTTACATCCTATTTAGACCCTTTTACATCCTATTTAGACCTTTGTACACCCTATTTAGACCCTTTTACACCCTATTTAGACCCTTTTACATCCTATTTAGACCCTTTTACATCCTATTTAGACCCTTTTACACCCTATTTAGACCTTTTACATCCTATTTAGACCCTTTTACATCCTATTTAGACCTTGTACACCTATTTAGACCCTTTTACATCCTATTTAGACCCTTTTTACACCCTATTTAGACCCTTTTACACCCTATTTAGACCCTTTTACATCCTATTTAGACCCTTTTACACCCTATTTAGACCCTTTTACATCCTATTTAGACCCTTTTACACCCTATTTAGACCCTTTTACACCCTATTTAGACCCTTTTACACCCCATTTAGACCTTTTACACCCTATTTAGACCCTTTTAAACCCTATTTACACCCTATTTAGACCCTTTTAAACCCTATTAGACCCTTTTTACACCCTATTAGACCCTTTTACACCCTATTTACGACCCAATTTAGACCCTTTACACCCTATTTAGACCCTTGTACACCTATTACCCTATTTAGACCCTTTTACACCCTATTTACACCCTATTTAGACCTTTTACACCCTATTTAGAGCCTTTTCACCTATTTAGACCCTTTTACACCCTATTTAGCCTTTTACACCCTATTTAGACCCTTTTTACACCCTATTTAGACCCTTTTACACCCTATTTACACCTATTTAGACCCTTTTACCCCTATTTAGACCCTTTTACACCCTATTTAGACCCTTGTACACCCTATTTACACCCTTTACACCCTATTTACACTTTAACACCCTATTTAGACTTTTACACCTATTAGATCCTTACACCCTTTTACACCCTATTTAGACCCTTTTAACACCCTATTTAGACCCTTTTACACCCTATTTAGACAATCCTATTTAGACCCTTTTAAACCCTATTTTAGACCCTTTTACACCCTATTTAGACCCTTTTTACACCCTATTTAGACCCTTTTACACCCTATTTAGACCCTTTTAACCCTATTTTACACCCTTTTTAACCCTTTACACCCTTTTACACCCTATTTAGACCCTTTTACACCCTATTTTAACCCTTTTACACCTATTTACACCCTTTTACACCCTATTTAGACCCTTTTACACCCTATTTACACCCTTTTACACCCTATTTACACCCTTTTACACCCTATTTACACCCTATTTAGACCCTTGTACACCCTATTTACACCCTTTTACACCCTATTTACACCCTATTACACCCTTTAACACCCTATTTAGACCCTTTTACACCCTATTTAGATCCTTTTACACCCTTTTACACCCTATCTAGACCCTTTAACACCCTATTTAGACCCTTTTACACCCTATTTAGACCCTTTTACACCCTATTTAGACCCTATTACACCCTATTTAGACCCTTTTACACCCTATTTAGACCCTTTTACACCCTATTAACCATAACCCATTACCACAACCCTATTAGATCTCACAATTAGTAAGAGGTTTACTGTAATACCAAATAAATTAAAGGTCCTGTATACACCCCTGCCCCCCCCCCTTACCTGTTTGTGCACCCCCTCACACAGCCCCAGCAGGCGGGTGGCCTCCCCCAGCGCCCCCTCCGCCCCCTTCACCGCACGTGTGATCTTGTCCGGCGCCTCCGTCGTGGCAAACTGAAGCTGTGCCGGGAACAAAAATAGTCATTGAAAAAATAATAATAATGAAAAATAATAATACTGAAAAATAATAATACTGAAAAATAATAATACTGAAAAATAATAATACTGAAAAATAATAATACATTACAACACAAATACAACAATACATTACAATAATACTAGAACAAGCGGCCGGGGGAGAAATAATAAACAATACAGTAAAACACAAACACACAACCCTACCTTCCCCACACCCTCCCTACACACACCCACCCACTCACACACACACACACCCACACACACACCTACACAACCCCTCCACCCCCTCGCGTCACTAGCCTCCACACACACAACCCCCACAAACCCCCACACACCCACCCCAGACATACACAACCCCCCCCATCCCACCCCCTACACACACACACACCCACACACACCCCCACACACTCACCCTTTGCTGCAGATCCCCCCTGGCCTCCCGTAGCTCCTCCACCATGGCAACCACACGGGACAGGTTGCCAGCATGGGACCCAAGAGCCTGGTTCAGTACACTTATGACGTGGTGGCTGACCTCGTCCCCGTCCACTAAGGCATCCAGGTCGCCCCTCATGGTGGTGGTGGTGGTGGTGTTCTGGTGGTGGGGGAGGGGAGATTGTGGTGGTGGTGGTGTTCTGGTGGTGGGGGAGGGGAGATTGTGGTGGTGGTGGTGGTGTTCTGGTGGTGGGTGAGGGGAGATTGTGGTGGTGGTGGAGGGGGGGTGCTGTAGTGGTGGTGGTGGTGGAGGGGGGTGCTGTAGTGGTGGTGGTGGTGGTGGAGGGGGGGTGCTGTAGTGGTGGTGGTGGTGGAGGGGGGGTGCTGTAGTGGTGGTGGTGGTGGTGTTGTAGTGGTGGTGGTATTAAATTTTTAGATTTTTTTTTTTAATCTAAGAATGGTTTTTTTGGGGGGGGTTGTGGTGGTGGTGGTGGGGTGGTGGTGCTGGTGTTGGTGGTGGGGGAGGGGGATTGGTGGTGGTGGTGGCAATGGTGTGGTAGTGGTGGTGAATTTTTATATATTTAAAAAAAAAAAATTCTAAGATTTTTTTTTTTAGCTAAGATTTTTTTTTTTTTTTTTTTTTTTTTGAGTGGTGGTGGTGGTGGTGGTGGTGGGTGTGAGGTTTGTGTGGTCTATTTTTTTTGAGGGGGGGGTTGGGAGGGGGTTAGTTCTCTTTCCTATCTCTTATTTTCTTTTCTGCCTTGCATTAAATTGTTTCGTCGTGTTTTTTTATATAAATAATTTTTTTTCCAATTTTTTTTTGGGGGGGGGTTCGATTTTTTTTTTTTTTTTTTTTTTTTTCACTTCTTGCTTTTTTTTTTTCTCTCTCTCTCTCTCTCTTTCTTTTTCTTTCTTTCACTGTCTATTTTCCATTTTTTTCACTTATTCTCTCTCTCTCTCTCTCTCTCTCTCTCTTTCTTTCTATCCTTCAAAAATAATCACATTTTTTTACTGAACTGTCAATAAATTTCTATCATTTTTGAATTTTTATTTATTTTCTGATATTTTTCACTTCATTCACTTTTTTCTTCCATCTTCTTTCTATCATTTTCTTCTTCTATTTGTTTTCTTTCTTTCTTTCTTTAATCTTAAGTGTCTTCCTCTTCTTCTTCTTTGTTATTTCTTTATCACAACAACTAAGCCTATTTTTTCATTCCTTTCAAAATTTTCGATGATTTTTATTTACTAACTTTCATCCATGTTTTGTGATAAATTTTAAGAGAGAAGAGAGTAGAGTATTACCATTGTCTCCTCTCCTCTCTCTCTCTCTCTCTCTCTCTCTCTCTCTCTCTCCTCCTCTCTCACTTCCCATCTTCTCTCTCTCATCTCCCTCTTACTCACTCACTCTCTCAGAAAAAATCTTACACACGCATACAATTTACATCACCAACCACACACACACAACCACCACAAGAACATAGAACCTAATAACTACAGAGGCCGGGAGACCACCACGAGGTAGTTCCTGTCACCTAACACTACTCTACATCCATCCTTTCATCCCCATCATAACATGTCCAGCTCTCCTTTTAAAGCTCCCTAATGACTTCCCCACTATCTACCTGTACTGAGTCCATGCCATCATTTCACCACCCTATTTGTGAACACTAACTATCTGTCTACTAGTCCATGCCAATTCATTCACCACCCTATTTGTGAACCACTAACTACCTGTCTACTAAGTCCATGCCAATCATTCACTACCCTATTTGTGAACCACTAAACTACCGTCTACACTGAGTCCTTGCCAATAATTCACCACCCTAAATTTGAAACTACGTTTTTCCCTATTTCCTTCTAAATCTAACCTTTCCAGCTTGAATCCGTGACTTCTATTCTACTACCCTGGTTACTATATTTAAATAATGACTACTATTGTAAACACCACACACACACACACACACACACACACACAACAACAACACACACACAACACAACACCCTACACACAAACACCGTCTAAACTTAACCTCATCCAACACACCCCCAAAATACAAACACAAGATCATCGACCACTTCCCCTTCACATCCGAATACCTCCTCATCCGCACATACACATCCGTCGCGCTATCCGGCAGCTCACCCAGCGGAACTAGGTCATCCACCGACACAACAAGGTCACTCCTACCCCCCCAGAAGGTCAAGTGAGAGATCATGGCCTTTGTTTCGTCGTCAGATACATAAAGATGACCAACTAGTTTCCGAAAGCTTTCCCCCATGAGTGCTAGCATTCCTAAGGCTATTACATTGATGCCTATGGTAGCTAGGAGGGTAGATGAGGTCAAGGTGCCATTGTGGGTCAATACCGCAACTACGGGTACGGCGAGAGAGGTCAACGCGGTTTGGTATATCTTCATACGACAGATTATTCGCGCGATTCGGATATACGGGAATTTGAACACCAGGTGAAAATTTGTCGCATCGGATGAATACAGTTTTATTTGACTTAATGAATGAGCTTGAGGTGTTCTATTAGACGTAGGATATAGTGATGGTGTACATGGGTGAGGATAGGTAGGGTTGCCTGTCCCCCTTGAGGTAGAAAAGGTCGTTTTGTTGGTTAGTGGTCGAGAGATATGGTTGTTTTCGTTAGTGGTATGCAAATGGTTTTTCGCATAGGTGGTTAGTGAGGAGGTTTTGTGGTAGTGTGGTAGTGGTAGTGGTAGTAGTAGTGGTGGTGGTTTGGCTGCTATTGATCTAGTTGTTGTTGTTGTTGTGGTTAGTAGTAGTGGTAGTTGTTTATTCCTTGCGAGTAGTAGTTGTCTTGATAGTAGCATTGTAGTAGTTGTAGTTGTAGTTGTAGTAGTAGTAGTAGTAGTAGTAGTAGTTGTTGTGGTAGTAGTAGTAGTAGTAGTAGTAGTAGTAGTAGTAGTTGTAGTTGTAGTTGTAGTAGTAGTAGTAGTAGTAGTAGTAGTAGTAGTAGTAGTAGTTATTTTCTTTCTTCTTTCTTTCTTTCTTTCTTTCTTTCTTTCTTTCTTTCTTTCTTTCTTTCTCTTCTTCTTCTTCTTCTTCTTCTTCCTCTACGCCTAACTATTCTGTGCAGGAAGGAAGGAAGGAAGGAAGGAAGGAAGGAAGGAAGGAAGGAAGGAAGGAAGGAAGGAAGGAAGAAGGAATAGAAGAATGAGAGAGAGAGAGAGAGAGAGAGAGAGAGAGAGAGAGAGAGAGAGAGAGAGAGAGAGAGAGAGAGAGAGAGAGAGAGAGTATATTGATTTTGTTTTTATAATATTATACTTAGGTTAAATTTACATTATATTTTACTACCATTCATCAAAATTCTCTCTCTCTCTCTCTTTCTCTTTCTCTCTATGTTACAGTAGGTAGAGAGAGAGAGAGAGAGAGAGAGAGGAGAGAGAGAGAGAGAGAGAGAGAGAGAGAGAGAGAGAGAGAGAGAGAGAGAGAGAGAGAGAGAGAGAGAGAGAGAGAGAGAGAGAGAGAGAGAGAGAGAGAGAGAGAGAGAGAGAGAGAGAGAGAGAGAGAGAGAGAGAGAGAGAGAGAGAGAGAGAGAGAGGAGAGAGAGAGAGAGAGAGAGAGAGAGAGAGAGAGAGAGGAGAGAGAGAGAGAGAGAGAGAGAGAGAGCTTTGCATATTTTCATGACTAATTTTCTTTACAAATAAATACACAAATATTCTATGAAAAAAAAACTAACCTAAACTAAATTACTAAACCAAACCTAAACCAACTTAAACTAATAATAAAAACAAACTAATCCTATCCTAAGCCAAATTAAACCTAACCTAACCTAACCTAATCCTACCTAACCTAACCTAACCTAACCTAATCCTAACCTAACCTAAACGCGGCTGAAGGGGTTAAGGCGCCATACAGAGCGCTGCTTAATACCAGACGACTACGTAATAGACCCCTTGAGCCGAACGTAATTTCCATTTATTTGTACCATTAGACATTTAGTGACTTAAGTAATTTAAGCTATGACCCTTTAGATCTTGTCCCACTAACTCATTTGGTATATTCAGTGACTTTCGTATCTCATAGCTAACAGACGATTTTTAGTGACTATAAGTAATATTTTATAGCTATGACCTGTTTAGTATCCTTGTCCACTAACTCATTTGGTATATTCAGTGACTTTTCGTAATCTTATAGCTAACAGACGATTTTTAGTGACTATAAGCAATATTTTATAGCTATGACCTGTTTAGTATCCTTGTCCACTAACTCATTTGGTATATTCAGTGACTTTTCGTAATTTTATGGCTCGACAACAGACAATTTTTTATAGCAAAGGGTTTTTATAGGATCTAGGCGTGAAGGGGTTAAGGCTGCCAGAAAGAGCCCAGTCCTGCTTAATAATAACCCGACAGTGGTACGCAATAGTTCAAATCAATCCCGTGTTTATTTAGTTATGATGTATTTGTTTCAGATATATTTTATGGTAGTTAGTAAGGTAAATTTCCAATAGAACACGAATTCACTTTGGTGGACGAAACTATTTTCTTCTGGTGAGTTTTGATGTGTTTTGAATTAATCTGCTAACCGTTTCTGTCGCAAATCACTTTATTTTTTATTTCTTAGTTAGGTAAAAGGTTAGGCATAGGTTAGGTTAGGTAAAGGCTACCGTAGATAACAGTGAAGTCGCCAGTTCAACGTTTCTTTGTTATTTACAGCCGTGTGGTGGCGTTAATAGTTACATTTCTACATCCATGATTTCAGGACAGTTAGAAGGGGCTATCTGGAGAGTCTGTCATTTTGTGTCTTCATCTGTGTCATAGTAGGGCTATAAATGAACAAATTACAAAAATAAAACCGAGTGGCGACTTTGCTATACCTACTACAGTAAAGTCGCCAGCTAGTATTTTAACCCAACAGTTGAGTCGCCACTCTGGGGAATTCAGGGAAATTAGAGGTAAAGTAAAACAAGTCTCTATATATATATTAGCTGCGGAAGATGCTTGGATATATAAAAATTCCTCTGCCAACGTGAAAACAAATTCTATTCAAGTTTGAAAGATCTGGCAAGTCTGTGTCCTGTCGCCCGAAAGGTGATCAGCTGCTGTCTGTCGTCGCGCCAAGAAAAACGTGAGAAGCAAAATGCGCAACAGTTATATTTGCAGCTACAAAGCATAAAACAACGCTGAAACAGGGTAGATTATACAGTCATGATATAAACTACTGTGTATCATCTTCAGTGGCACATAAAAATCAGTAGTGATGCTATAATTCGTAATATTTGGCGGCTGGCGACATCACTGCAGGTGGCGACTTCACTGTTATCTACGGTAGGTTAGGTATAGGTTCGGTTAGGTTCAATTTGTTTTTTTGTCATTTTTGTTGCAAATCACACAAAACAATAACAAACAAAAAAGTGATTTGCGATATAAACGGTAGCAGATTCGTTCAAAACACATAATAACTCACCAGAAAAAATTGTTTCGTCCACCAAAGGAAGTTCGGTGTTCATCTGGATATTTACCCAATACTATCTCCATTAGTTAAAGCATCACATATTAAGCGAATAAAAATGACGTACAAAAACACGTAATTTAAGAGTTGTGTAGGGGGGTAAAATTCCCTAGATCTAGGGTAATTTCCTTATATCTAGAGAAATTTGCCTAAACAAACTTAACCTAACCTAGTGGGGGGCTTGACCCACCGATAACCTAACCTAACCAAATCTAACCTAAGCTAACTTAACCAAATCTAATCTAACCTAACTTAACCAAATCTAACCTAAGCTAACTTAACCAAATCTAACCTAACCTAACCTAACCAAATCTAACCTAACCTAACCTAACCAAATCTAACCTAAGCTAACTTAACCAAATCTAACCTAACTAACCTAACCAAATCTAACCTAACCTAACTTAACCAAATCTAACCTAACCTAACCTAACCAAATCTAACCTAAGCTAACTTAACCAAATCTAACCTAACCTAACCAAATCTAATCTAACCTAACTTAACCAAATCTAACCTAAGCTAACTTAACCAAATCTAACCTAACCTAACCTAACCAAATCTAACCTAACCTAACCTAACCAAATCTAACCTAAGCTAACCTAACCAAATCTAACCTAACCTAACCTAACCAAATCTAACCTAAGCTAACTTAACCAAATCTAACCTAACCTAACCTAACCAAATCTAACCTAAGCTAACTTAACCAAATCTAACCTAACCTAAACCAAATCTTTAACCTAAGCTAACTAACAAATCTAACCTAACCTAACCAAATCTAACTCTACCTAACTAACCAAATCTAACCTAACTAACTAACCAAATCTACAACCTAACCCTACACCTAACCAAAATCTAACCTAACCTAACCTAACCAAAACTAACCTAACCAACCTAACCAAATCTAACCTAACTAACTTAACAATCTAATACCTAACTCAATCTAACCTAAGCTAACTTAACCAAATCTACCTAACCTAACAACCAAATCTAACCTAAGCTAACTTAACCAAATCTAACCTAACCTAACCTAACCAAATCTAACCTAACCTAACTTAACCAAATCTAACCTAACCTAACCTACCAAATCTAACCTAAGCTAACTCAACTAAAACCAAATCTAACCTAACCTAACCTAACCAAATCTAACCTACAACCTAACCAAATTAAAACCTAACTAACCTAACCAAATCTAACCAAAAACTAACCAACCTAACTAACCAAATCTAATCTAACCTAACCTAACCAAATCTAACCTAAGCTAACCTAACCAAATCTAACCTAACTCCTAACCTAACCAAACTAACCTAACCAAATCTAATCTAACCTAACTTAACCAAATCTAACCTAAGCTAACTAACCAAATCTAACTAACCTAACTTAACCAAATCTAACCTAAGCTAACCTAACCAAAACCTAAACAATCTAACCTAACTACTTAACCAAATCATAACTCTAAGTAACCCCTAACCAAATCTAACCTAACCTAACTTAACCAAATCTAACCTAACCTAACCAAATCTAACCTACCTAACCTAACCAAATCTAACCTAACCCAACTTAACCAAATCTAACCTAAGCTCTAACCAATCTAACCAACCTAACCTAACAAATCTAACAGCTAACTAACCAAATCTCCACCTAACTAACCTAACCAAATCTAACCACCTAACCTAACCAAATCAACACTAAACTAACTTAACCAAATCTAACCTAACCTAACCTACAAATCTAACCTAAGCTAACTTAACCAAATCTAACCTAACTAACTTAACCAAATCTAACTCATTACCTCTACCTACCTAACACAATCATCTAATAATCCAACCCAGCTACCTAACCAAATCTAACCAACCCTAACCTAACCAAATCTAGCCTAACCTCCTAGCGGGGGGGTTGGGGGGGTTCTCGACACTTGGGTCATCATTCTGTGAGGATCGTCAGGTTCACGTCTCTGGACTCAGAAGAAATACTATGAATGTTACCTGGATGTAGGGAATGTTTTCAACAGCCCTAACTTACAAACTATGTGGTTGCGACGCATATTTTGTAGCTCGGCCAAGTGTCCCGCATTCCCCAGGTCCCCAAGCTTGTTTTGTGGGAGGGGGGGAGTATGGCCAAACACTAGAATAATACCAGAGTTTCGTACACTCAGCTCAGAGTTGAACTTGACTACTAGAGTTACGAAACGACACCAGGTATGTACGAAAAAACTCAAAATCAGTGTACGAAACAACTAACAAAACTTGGGTACGAAACACCCTGTAACCATGTCCACTATAGGCTGAGGCAGAAATTATAGTCCTCCATAAGGTTGTACATGCCAGGGCTGGTCAACCGTATCGGTAAAAATGGACGAGGACTGCGCGGTCATTTTCTGAGACCTGACAATGTTTTCCTGGCCTAAAATTGTTGCTTTTTCAGATGGAGATATTTTTATTTTCCGGAAACCTGTTAAAAAGTTTTCTATATTATTATTTACATCCGCCAATCCTGTGGTCGCCGTGTCCACTGCTAACAATGTGTCTCCATCAGACAAAACACTAAAACTTGTCCAGGAATAATAGTCAGTGTCTCAGAAACCAGGGAAGTGACGAGAATACAAATAACGAGTTAATAGCCCATAAAATATTAAACATACCATTGAAATCTCACACCGGCTGCTGCATTATCACCTTATTTACCCTTATTTAAAACTACCTATTACTTATTTCACCCCCCACACCTCCACTAAGGTCGCCACTCTTTACTTACAGCCGCGCAATCCAGGCACACGTGTAACACAGGCAAAATAGCACAAAATAACACGAGTATGCAAGGTTTCACGGATGACTCGGGTTTGTTATTGTACCAGGAATGTGAACTTTTGTAGCCCACATTGTCGTACCGAGCCACCAAAATTATCGTATTTTCAGATAGATTATCGTACACCCTTACGTAGCTAAGATAATATCGTAGGTAAATGACTTTATACATCATTGGATTCAGCGTTCCACATATGAAAATATTTCCTCTTTTCACCAAAATATATAATATATCCAATCATGACACAAAATTCCATGTTAATTTATTTTTTCCAAAATAAATGCAATTAAATCAAACTAAAATATATTTAGTAACACATAATGACTCAAAAGAAGATGAAGTCGAGAACTCTACATGGCTATCATCCTCAAAAGAAAAGAGGAATTCCTGTTCCTCCTCTATTCTTTTATCCCCTGTGTCACCTGGCGCTTATAATGATAGTGTGTCAGTTGTCATCGACTTATCATATCATGTGTAGGGATGCAAGTAACACAATCTCCCTTTTCCCTTACACACAGGTACGGAACTACCTCGTGTAGGTCTCACAGCCTCTTGTAGCTTCCTTATTTTCTTATGTTCTTATGTTCTTATGTTCTTATGTCTACACACTGCACTGCTGGAAGGGAACCAGTTAAGTAGCTATGGTTCCCGTCACAAGTCAGTTTTTCTAACCTTTGTCTTGGTAAGGTTAACTTTGCTAAATACCCTCACAATCTGTGTTCCAATGCGGCAAGCAACGCTCCAAGTCAAGGATACTATTATCTTTGGTCCAAGTTATCCAAAAAGGACCAAAGTCAAACTCAAAACTCTCTCTCTCTCTCTCTCTCTCTCTCTCTCTCTCTCTCTCTCTCTCTCTCTCTCTCTCTCATCTCTCTCTCTCTCTCTCTCTCTCTCTCTCTCTCTCTCTCTCTCTCTCTCTCTCTCTCTCTCTCTCTCTCTCTCTCTCTCTCTCTCTCTCTCTCTCTCTCTCTCTTTTTCTAAAGAGAATATCTCTCTCTTTCGCGGAAAAATTATTTTCTTTCAAATTATCGTAGTAATACGATAATTGTCGTACATTTGACATCGCTGCCCGGTGAAGTGTATATAAAAAAATATATATATAAATAAAAAACATGATTATTTAGTGATAATTATAACTAAAATATATAAAAATAAATAAATTAGAGGACTTTTGTATCTATAGATGTCTTTTTAGTGATACATTTGCAGCTTCAGTCATATCATTTTTGTATGAAATTTTGGAATACATCTTCACATGGTCTTTAAATTTTTTGTATATTTATTTTAATGAATAATTTTGATTTCTATGTATCAATACAATAAAAATACAATTAATTAATGTATTTTTATTCTTAAGGATTTTAACGATAAAGCAATTGTTTAATTTTACAAAAGTGCGGGAAGTGAGTGGCTAGTGTTAAATGGCTCCATATTTACGCCATTAAGAGACTGTCGCGCCATCACAAGCCACACAGAGGAGTGTAAGTACCCGCTGCACCATTAAGTGACGCCATAATAACCAGAAAGCCATTATAAATACCTAAAAAGCATATTATAACTACCGAATTTTTCTGGCGTTCAAAGATGGTGGTGTTTAAATGGTTATAACTTCCCCATATAACTAACTACATGACGCTGTTTGGAGGTTATTTAGTGATGTATTAAGGGGTAAATAAACTCCATGCAACTATAAGACAACGTATGCAGTGGTAAAACTATCGGTAATGCAGTTTAATACAATATATGGACCTAATATTATTCTGCCCCCCCCCCCCCCGGCTAGTTCACTAACCTAACTTAATTGACAGCCCCCCCCCCCCCCCCGGGTATTTCACTAACCTAACCTAATTGACAGCCCCCAGCCCCCCCCCCCACCGGCTAGTTCACTACCTAACCTAATTTACAGCCCCCAGACCCCCCCCCCCCGGCTAGTTCACTAACCTAACCTAATTGACAGCCCCCCCCCCCCCCCCGGCTAGTTCACAAACCTAACCTAATTTACAGCCCCAGACCCCCCCCCCCCCCGGCTAGTTCACTAACCTAACCTAATTGACAGCCCCAGAACCCCCCCCCCGCTAGTTCACTAACCTAACCTAATTGACAGCCCCAAACCCCCCCCCCCCCCGGCTAGTTCACTAACCTAACCTAATTGACAGCCCCCAACCCCCCCCCCCCGGGTAGTTCACTAACCTAACCTAATTTGACAGCCCCAACCCCCCCCCCCCGGCTAGTTCACTAACCTAACCTAATTGACAGCCCCCAACCCCCCCCCCCCCGGCTAGTTCACTAACCTAACCTAATTGACAGCCCCACCCCCCCCCCCCCCCGCTAGTTCACTAACCTAACCTAATTGACAGCCCCAAACCCCCCCCCCCCCCGGCTAGTTCACTAACCTAACCTAATTGACAGCCACCCCCCCCCCCCCCCCGGCTAGTTCACTAACCTAACCTAATTGACAGCCCCAACCCCCCCCCCGGCTAGTTCACATAACCTAACCTAATTGACAGCCCCCCCCCCCCCCCCGGCTAGTTCACTAACCTAACCTAATTGACAGCCACCCCCCCCCCCCCCCCCCCGGCTAGTTCACAAACCTAACCTAATTGACAGCCCAACCCCCCCCCCCCCCGGCTAGTTCACTAACCTAACCTAAAATTTACAGCCCCAACACCCCCCCCCCCACCGGCTAGTTCACTAACCTAACCTAATTTGACAGCCCCCAGACCCCCCCCCCCCGGCTAGTTCACTAACCTACCTAATTGACAGCCCAACCCCCCCCCCCCCCGGCTAGTTCACTAACCTAACCTAATTGACAGCACCCCCCCCCCGGGTAGTTCACAAACCTAACCTAATTGACCAGACCCCCCCCCCGGCTAGTTCACTAACCTAACCTAATTGACAGCCCCAGACCCCCCCCCCCGGCTAGTTCACAACCTAACCTAATTGACAGAACCCCCCCGCCCCCCCCGCTAGTTCACTAACCTAACCTAATTGACAGCCAACCCCCCCCCCCCCCCGCTAGTTCACAAACCTAACCTAATTGACAGCCCAAACCCCCCCCCCCCCCCGGTTAGTTCACTAACCTAACCTAATTGACAGCCCCCCCCCCCCCGGCTAGTTCACTAACCTAACCTAATTGACAGCCCCAACCCCCCCCCCCCCCCCCCGGCTAGTTCACTAACCTAACCTAATTGACAGCCCCAACCCCCCCCCCCCCGGCGAGTTCACTAACCTAACCTAATTGACAGACCCCCCCCGCCCGGCTAGTTCACTAACCTAACCTAATTGACAGCCACCCCCCCCCGCCCCGGCTAGTTCACTAACCTAACCTAATTGACAGCCCCCAACCCCCCCCCCCGGCTAGTTCACTACCTAACTACCTACTAACTGACAGCCCCCCCCCGGGTAGGGTTGACACCTAACCCAGCATTGCAGCCAACCCCCCCTCACCGGCTATCACTACCTAACAATTGACAGCCAACCCCCCCCGGTGCCAACCTAATCCTGTAAATTGACAGATGAGCACACGACTATCCTTTGGGCGCAACCCCCACTTTCTCCGGTAGTTTCACTGTCCTAATAATTGCAGACCGCCCTCCTGTTCATAATATTTTTTTCTTTTACCTCTCCCCCCCCGGGAGTTCAACAAAAAACTAATTTGAACCACCCCTACCTCCCTATTCACTAACTTAACCTAAGACAACCCCCCCCCTCCCCCCCCCTGCTAGTTCACCCAACCTTAACCTAACCTAAGCCCACCTCCCACCCTAGTACCTAACCTAATTGAAAGCCCCACCCCATAAAATAAAATTCACTAAACTAAAATTGACAATAAAGCCGACACCAAACCGGAACCGTAGTTCAAACTAAACATAAATTACCAGAAACATAATTGCACCACAAGTGAGCCTCGGGTGCTTCATCTGTCAATTTCACTAGCAAAAAATTCAACAAAATTGAGTGACAAAAATGTGGTTGCCAAAATACTTTTGGTGACAAACATTTTCTGGGGAGTTTTTGTTTTTGAAAACGCATGCACCGTTTCTGTCGCCAACTAAAATATATATGATATATATTTTTTTTTTTTTTTTTTTTTTTTTTTTTTGGGCAAAAGAAAAAAAAAAAATATTGACCTAACCCAACCTAACCCCCTAAACCCAACCTAACCTAACCCAACCTAACTATCCTAACCTAACCTAACTAACCACCTAACCCATCCTAAACCCAACCTAACCTATCCCAACCTAAACCCAACCTAACCTAACCCCCTAACCTAACCTAACCCCAACCCAACCACCTCCTAACCCAACCTAACCTAACCCCCTAACCTATCCTAAACCCAACCTAAAACCATCCTAACCTAACCTAACCCAACCTAACCACCTAACCTAACCTAACCTAACCTAACCCCTAACCTAAACCTAACCCAACCTAACCCCTACCTAACCTAACCTAACCTAACCCCTAACCTAACCCAACCTAACTAACCTACCACCTAACCAACCCCTAACCCCTAACCTAACCTAACCTAACCACCCCCCCATACCTATACCTAAATTATAAAAATAAAATAAAATAAATTTATCTAAAGAAAAAGTAAAAAAAAATTGCACACAAAAAGGTTAAAGATTATTCAAAAAACATCAAAATTCACCCCGAAAAAAAAAAGTTTTTGGGCCACCAAAATGAGTTCGGTTTTCTCGGAAAAATAGCAAAAATTTTGATGCCAAAATTTTTTGAGTGCCAAAAAAAATTTAGTGCCAAAATATTTGAGTGTCAAAACTTTTGTGCCAATTTTTTTTTTGAAAACCAAGCGGCACAGGGTTTTTAACACCCACAATAACGCGTAAAAGGCTTCCCGGATGACCCTAAACTTTTTCGGGGTTTTGTTTTGTACGAGCCGGTGTTGTTGTTAAAGACTCTGTTCTGCCCCTAGCATCAAACTCCATATCTGTAATGGGTGGGGGGGGCTTTTTTAAGGCGGGGGGGGGGCGCTGCACAGGGCCCATCCCCTTGTAATGCAATGTTTAAAAAAATGTTACCACTGTTTTTTTCCCGTCCCCTCTTGTCCAGCATTTTTTCCCTGCGTGCGTGTGTGCTTATATATTACTAGCCCAAGCCCCCCCAGCGGACTTTTTGGGTAGCTCCTACCTTCGGCCCCCAAACACAGACTCTCCAGTAGCCCCTTCTAGCTTTCCTGAAACATGGGGTGAAAATGTAATTTTTAACGCCAACCCATTCACATCACCCCCAACCCATTCACTAATTACCCCCCTCCCCCCCCCCATTCCTCACCCATTACCATACCCCCCAAACCCCTTCACTCACCCTTTTTCCCTAAACCCCCCACCCATTCCTCCCCATTTCCCATCACCCTCATCCCTTCACTCCCCTTCCCATCACCCCCCACCCATTCACTCCCCTTTACCCCTCACCCCCCCCCCTTCACTCACCCTTACCCATCACCCACCCCTTCACTCACCCTTTTCCCTCCCCCCCCCCAACACCCCCCACCCCTTTACCAAAACCCCCACCCCCCCCCCCTTCATCACCCATTCCCATCCCCCCCACCCCCTTCACCCACCCATTACCCCTCACCCCCCACCCTTCACTCACCCATTACCCATCACCCCCACCCATTCACTCAAACCCCCTTACCCTCCCCCCCACCCATTCACTCCCCCATTTCCCATCACCCATCTCCATTCACTCACCCATTACCCATCACCCCCCAACCCCTTCACTACCCATTACCCATCACCCCCCACCCTTCACTCAACCCCCTTACCCTCACCCATCATCCCCTTTACTCACCCCTTACCCATCACCCCCCCCCCCATTCCACTCACCCCCTTTTCCCATCACCACCACCCATTCACTCACCCATTACCCTCACACACACCCCCTTTTTCCTCATCCATCACCCATCACCCCCCACCTTTTCCTCACCCTCCCCCATTTCCCGCAACCCCTCACCCCCCACCCTTCACTCACCCATCCCCCCCCACACCCTTTACACATCCCCCCACCCCTTCACTCACCCATTACCCATCACCCCACATCAAAATTTCCTCAATTCTCGCAACCCACTTTTTTTTTTTCACAATTCTCGCTAATAGGGTGCTAAAAAAAAAGAAAAAAAAGTATCGATCATCTCCCTAAGTGGGCTTAAAATTTGCCCCCGGTCGACCTGGTTTCCAAAACTGTGCCATGGGTGGGATTGTGCTAATGGGGGCGGCACCTTCGCGGACACACACACACCCACACACACACAAAAGACAAAAATTTCGCTTTTTATTATTTTTTATATTTTTATATATATAATAATAATATATTATAAAATATATATATATATTTTATATATATATTTTTAAAAGATTCTTTAAACCTACTGTTCACAACTTTTTATCTGATCGTCAGTACGGTTTCCGTCAAGGGCGATCTACTGGCGATTTTTCTAGCTTTCCTAACTGAATCTTGGTCTCCTCCTTTGGGGTTTTGGGGAAACTTTTTTCTGTTGCCCTTGACAGGAGGATACCAAGATTCAGTTAGGAAAGCTAGAAGAAACGCCCGTAAAATCGCCCTTGACGGAAACCGTACTGACGATCAGATAGGAAAAAATTTTGAAAAGTAGTGCTTAAAAATCTTTTAAAAATAATATATAAAATATATATATATATTTAAAAATATATTTTTATATATATATATATATATATATAAAAAATAATTAAGCAAAATTTTCCCGTGTGTGTGGTGTGTGTGGTGGTTTTGTCCGGAAGGTGCCGCCCCCATTACACAATCCCCTCCCATGGCACAGTTTTTGGAAAACCCGGTCGACCAGGGGAAATTTTAAGCCCACTTATGAGATGATCGATACTTTTTTTTTTTTTTTTTTTGGCAGCCTATTAGCGAGAATTGTGAAAAAAAAAAAGTGGGTTGCGAGAATTGAGGGAAAAATTGATGTAGGGTGATGGGTAATGGGTGAGTGAATGGGTGGGGGGGGGGGGGTTGTTTAAATGGGGGGTGGGGGGATGGGGGAGTGAAGGGTGGGGGGTGATGGGTTGCGGGTAAACGGGGATGGGGGAGGAAAGGGGGGGGTGATGGGGGATGGATGAGTAAGGGTGTGGTGAGGGTAATGGGGTGGGAAAGGGTGGTGGTGATGGGTAAAAGGGGGGGTGAATGGGTGGGGGTGATGGGTAATGGGGAGTGAAGGGGTGATGGGTGATGGGGAATGGGGTGATGAATGGGTGGGGGGTGATGGGTAATGGGTGAGTAAAGGGGTTGGGGGGGATGGGTAATGGGTGATGAATGGATGATGGGTGATGGGTAATGGGGGAGTGAATGGGTGGGGGGTGAGGGGAATGGTGAGTGAATGGGTGGGGGGTGATGGGTAATGGGTGAGTGAAGGGTGGGGGGTGATGGTAAAAGGGGGAGTGAAGGGGGGGGGGGGATGGGAATGGGTGAGGAATGGGTGGGGGGGGGGGTTGGTAAAGGGTGGGGGGGGGGTGGTGGGGGGGTGGGTAATGGGGGAGTGAAGGGGTGGGTGATGGGGAAGGGTGAGTGAAGGGGGGGGGTGATGGGTAAAGGGGAGTGAATGGGTGGGGGGTGATGGGTAAGGGGAGTGAATGGGTGGGGTGATGGGTAAAGGGGAGGAATGGGTGGGGGGTTAGGGTAAAGGGGGGAGTGAAAGGGTTGGGGGGGATGGTAAAGGGTGAGGAATGGGGGGGGGGATGGGGTTATGGGTAGTGAATGGGTTGGGGGGGATGTGAAGGGTTGGCGTTAATAATACATTTACATCCCCTGTTTTAGGAAAGCTAGAAGGGGCTATCTGGAGAGTCTGTGTTTGGTGGGCCGAAGGTAGGAGCTAGCCAAAAAGTCCGCTCGGAGGGTGGCTTTGCGGCTAGTATATATATATAGCACACACGCACGCAGGGAGAAAATAGCTGGACAAGAGCGGGACGGGAAAAACAGTGGTAACTTTTTTTTCCCATTTGCTTACACGGGGCCGGGTCCCTGTGCAGCGCCCCCACAGCCAAAAACAGCCCCCCCCCACCCATTACAGATATGGAGTTACTGATGCTAGACAGATCACAGAGTCTTTATACACACAACACCGGCTCGCTACAATAACAAAGCCCAGACAAAAGTTCAGGGTCATCCGGGAAGCCTTGCGTACGCGTGTTATTGTGGCTGTATAACACGTGTGCCTGCTTGGTTCAAAAAAAAATTGGCACAAAATGTTTTGACACTCAAAATATTTTGGCACTCAATTTTTTTGGCACTCAAAAAATTTTGGCACTCAAAATTTTTGCTATTATTCCGATGAAAACGAACTCATTTTGGGTGGCCCGAAACTTTTTTTGGGGGGGGGTGAATTTTGATGTTTTTTGAATTAATCTGTTAACCGTTTGTGTCGCAATTTTATTTTACTTTTTCTTTAGATAAATTTATTTTATTTTTATTTTATATAGTTAGGTATAGGTATAGGTGGTTAGGTTAGGTTAGGTTAGGGGGGGTTTAGGGGTTAGGTTAGGGGGTTTAGGTTGGGTTGGGTTGGGTTAGGTTAGGGGTTAGGTTAGGTTAGGTTGGGTTTAGGGGTTAGGTTAGGTTAGGTTTGGGTTGGGGTTAGGTTAGGTTTTAGGTTAGGTTAGGTGGTTAGGTTGGGTTAGTTAGGTTAGGAATGGTTTAGGTTGGGTTTAGGATAGGTTAGGTGTTTAGGTTAGGTTAGGTTGGGTTTAGGGGTTATTTTAGGTTAGGTTGGTTAGGTTTTTGGGTTTAGGTTGGGTTAGGTTGGGATAGGTTAGGTTGGGTTTTAGGATGGGTTAGGTGGTTGGGTTGGTTGGGTTTAGGATAGTTAGGTTGGGTTAGGTTAGGTTATTTAGGGGGTTAGGTTAGGTTAGGTCAATATTTTTTTTTTTTTCTTTTGCAAAAAAAAAAAAAAAAAAAAAAAAAAAAAAAATATATATTATATATATATTTGGACGAAAGGGTCAGCATTTTTAATTTAAAACACAAAAACTCCCCAAAAAAAAATAGTTTTTCGTCCCCCAAAGGGAATTTTCGGGCTTCTAAAAATGTACCACATTTTGGGGGGCAGTCAATTTTTGTTGACATTTTATAGGTAGCGGTGAGGGAGGATTTACAGTGGGACAGTGCGTAGTGCCCCGGCTGTCACTCCTCCGTCGGCTGTCAGTTAGGGGGGTAAGGTTAGGTTAGTGAACTAGCCGGGGGGGGGGGGGGGTTGGGGGGGTGTCAAATTGGTTAGGTTAGTAACTACCCATGGGGGGGGGGGTGTCAATTAGGTTTTGGGACTAGCCGGGGGGGGGGGGGGGGTCAATTAGGTTAGGTTGTGAAATAGCGGGGGGGGGGGGGGGGGGGGGGTGTCAATTTGGTTAAGTTAGGAACTAGGGGGGGGGGGGGGGGGGGGGCTGTCAATTAGGGTTTGGTTATTTAACTAGCCGGGGGGGGGGGGGGGGTGTCAAAAAGGTTAGGTTAGGAATAGCCGGGGGGGGGGGGGGTGGTGTCAATTAGGGGTTTGGTTTTGTGAATACCGGGGGGGGGGGGGGGTTGGCTGTCAATTGGGTTTGGTTTGTGAACTAGGGGGGGGGGGGGGCTGTCAATTAGGTTAGGTTAGGAACTACCGGGGGGGGGGGGGGTTTTCGTCAATTAGGTTTTGGTTGTGAAAAAGCCGGGGGGGGGGGGGGGTTGCTGTCAAATTTGGTTAGGTTTTGTGAACTAGCCGGGGGGGGGGGGGGTGTCAATTAGGTTGGTAGTGAAATAGCCGGGGGGGGGGGGGGGGGCTGTCAATAGGAGGTTTGTGAATACCGGGGGGGGGGGGGTGTCAATTAGGGGGGTTGTGAATAGCCGGGGGGGGGGTCTGTCAAAAATTAGGGGGGGGGGGGGGTTTTGGTTAGTTTGGGAAATAGCCGGGGGGGGGGGGGGGGGGGGGGTTTTGGGGGGGGGGGGTGTCAATTGGTTAGGTTAGTGAACTAAACCGGGGGGGGGGGGGGGGGGTTTTGGCTTTTCAAATTAGGTTANTGTTTTTTCCCAACATTTCTCATCTACTACTCGACAAACTACCATAACTACTCCCTCTTCTCAATGACCTCAACTGTCCTTCTTCTACATGACATTCTAGGCTATCCTTTACTAAAAATCTGACTGAAATCTCACATCGCATCTTTGCTAAAACAGCTTCTAAGAATTGGTGTGCTGTCGTCTGCGTCTTTTTTTCTCCCTCCCAATTGCTTGCTCTCTACAGGGGCCTTATCCGCCCATGTATGGAGTATGTCTCACATGTTTGGGGAGGATCCACTCATACAGCTCTCCTAAATAGGGTTGAGTCAAAAGCTTTTCGTCTCATCAACTCCTCTCCTCTGACTGACTGTCTTCAATCTTTAAATCACCGCCGCAATGTTGCTTCTCTTGCTCTCTTCTACCGTTATTTTCATGCTCACTGCTCTTCTGAACTTGCTAACTGCATGCCTCCCCCCCTCCCGCGGCCTCGCTGCACAAGACTTTCTACTCATTCCCATCCCTATTCTGTCCATCTTCCTAATGCAAGAGTTAATCAGTATCTTTACTCTTTCATCCCTTTCACTGGTAAACTCTGGAACTCTCTTCCTGTTTCTATTTTTCCACTTTCCTATGACTTAAATCTTTTCAAAAGAAGAGTAACAAGACACCTCCCGAACTAAATTGGCTCACCCCTCTTTTTTATTTTATTCTCTTACTGTCTTCTTTATAGGGACTGCCAACTAGCGGGCTTTGTGTTACCCATTTTTGTTGTGCCCTTGGCCAGTCCTTTGTCATGTAAAAAAAAAAAATATATATATATATATATATATATATATATAATATAATTATATATAATCAAAAACATGATTATTTATTGATGATTATATTTTGAGTGCCAAAGAATTTTGAGTGCCAAAAATTTGTGTCAAAAAGATTTGAGTGCCAAAAAAGTTTGAGTGCCAAAAAAGTTTGAGTGCCAAAAAAAGATTTGAGTGCCAAAAAAGTTTGAGTGCCAAAAAAGTTTGAGTGCCAAAAAAAGTTTGAGTGCCAAAAAAGTTTAAGTGCCAAAAAAGTTTTGAGTGCCAAAAATTTGTGAGTGCCAAAAAGATTTGAGTGCCAAAAAAGTTTGAGTGCCAAAAAAGTTTGAGTGCCAAAAAAGTTTGAGTGCCAAAAATTTGTGAGTGCCAAAAAGATTTGAGTGCCAAAAAAGTTTGAGTGCCAAAAAGGTTTGAGTGCCAAAAAAGTTTGAGTGCCAAAAAGGTTTGAGTGCCAAAAAAGTTTGAGTACCAAAAAGGTTTGAGTGCCAAAAAGGTTTGAGTACCAAAAAGGTTTGAGTGCCAAAAAGGTTTGAGTACCAAAAAGGTTTGAGTGCCAAAAAAGTTTGAGTGCCAAAAAGGTTTGAGTGCCAAAAAAGTTTGAGTACCAAAAAAGTTTGAGTGCCAAAAAGGTTTGAGTGCCAAAAAAGTTTGAGTGCCAAAAAAGTTTGAGTGCCAAAAAAAGTTTGAGTACCAAAAAAATGTTGAGTGGCAAAAAAGTTTGCCCTTTGCTGGCACCACTCGGGTAAAGATCAGAACAAGTTTACAGGAAGAAATATGTTACTTTTCTGGGGGTTTTCATAATACACCTTTGCACTACCAAATTACAACAACAGAACTTACAAATAAAACAAAGGAATTTATAAATATAATAGATAAATTTTTTCTTTTTATTTGAAATTCGGTAAATGATTGGCATGGACTCAGTAGACAGGTAGTTAGTGGTTCACAAATAGGGTGGTGAATGATTGGCATGGACTCAGTAGACAGGTAGTTAGTGGTTCACAAATAGGGTGGTGAATGTTGGCAATGGACTCAGTATACAGGTAGTTTAGTGGGTCACAAAGGTGGTAAATGATTGGCATAGGACTCAGTAGAAAGGTAGTTAGTGGTTCACAAATAGGGTGGTGAATGATTGGCATGGACTCACTCGACAGGGTATGTTAGTGGTTCACAAATGTGTTGTAAACTGTTGGCCTGGACTCAGTAGACAGGTAGTTATTGGTTCACAAATAGGGTGGTGAATGATTGGGCATGGAACTCAGTAGATCAGGTAGTTAGTGTTTCACAAAATAGGGTGGTGATGATTGCATGGACTCAGTTAGACAGGTAGTTTAGTGTTCACAATAGGGTGGTGAATGTTGCATGGGACTCAGTAGACAGGTAGTTAGTGGTTCCCAATAGGTGGTGAATGATTGGCATGGACTCAGTAAGACAGGTAGTTAGTGGTTCACATGGGTGGTGAATGATTGGCATGGACTCAGTAGACAGGGTAGTTAGTGGTTCACTAAATAGGGTGGTAAATGATTGTCGATGGACTCAGTAAGACAGGTAGTTAGTGGTTCACAAATAGGTGGTGAATTGATTGGCATGGACTCAGTAGACAGGTAGTTAGTGGTTCACAATAGGTGGTGAATGATTGCATGGACTCAGTATACAGGTATTTAGTGTTCACAAATAGGGGTGGTGAATGATTGGGCATGGACTCAGTATACAGGTATGTTAGTGTTCACACATAGGGTGGTGGAAATGATTGGCATGGACTCAGTAGACAGGTAGTTAGTGGTTCACAAATAGGGTGGTGAAATGATTGGCAATTGACTCAGTAGACAGGTATTTAGTGGTTCCAATAGGGTGGTAATGATTGGCATGGACTCCGTAGACCGGGTGAATTAGTGGTGTCACAACTAGGTGGTGAATGGATTGGCAGGGACTCAGTAGACAGGTATTAGTGGTTCACAAATAGGTGGTGGAATGATTGGCGATGGACTCAGTAGACCAGGTAGTTAGTGGTTCACAATAGGGTGGTGAATGATTGCAATGGACTCAGTAGAACAGGTAGTTAGTGGTTCACAAATATGGTGGTGAATTGGCATGGACTCAGTAGACAGGTAGTTGTGGTTCATCAATAGGGTGGTGAATGGATTGGCATGGACTCAGTAGACAGGTAGTTTAGTGGTCACAAATTGGTTGGTGAATGGTTGGCATGGGACTCGTAGACAGGTAGTTAGTGGTTTCCAATAGGGTGGGTAAATGAATTGGCATGGACTCAGTAGATCCGGTAGTTAGTGGTTCACAAATAGGGTGGTGACTGATTGGCATGGACTCAGTAGGGAGACAGTAGTTAGTGGGTTTCACAAATAGGGTTGTGAATGATTGGCATGGACTCAGTAGACAGGTAGTTAGTGGTTTCACAAATAGGGTGGTAACTGATTGGCATGGACTCAGTAGACAGGTAGTTAGGTGGTTCACATATAGGGTGGTGTAATGATTGGCATGGACTCAGTAGACATGTAGTAGTTGGGAGTCATTAGGGGAGCTTTAAAAGGAGGCTGACAAGTGGTTTATGGATGGGGAATGAAAGGTGGATGTAGGTAGTGTTTAGGTGACAGGAACTACCACGTGTAAGGTCCTCACAGGCCTCTTGTACTCCTTATTTTTCTTATGTCCTTATGTAACTACACTACTACTACCTTCTCTACAACAACAACTACTACTACTACTACCATTACATTACAAGAAAAATATACTGTTTGAAATCAACCACTTGTCCTGTTCTTATAGTAGTTACTAGTAGTAGTATAGTAGTAGTAGTAGTAGGTAGTAGTGAGTGGTAGTAGTAGTACGTAAGTAGTAAAAGTTCGAAATCCAACATTTATATAGTGAGTCTTAATTGATCTAATAATCTACATAATAATAATAATAATAATAATAATAATAGATAATCTAATAATAAAATAATAATAATAAGTTAATAAGTATAGTTTTGCCCTGTGTTTACCTTGTTGATTGGAAGAAACGGGAGGGGAAGGGGAGGGGGGGCAGAGAGTGGACGTGGTTGTTGAGAGAGAGAGAGAGAGAGAGAGAGAGAGAGAGTGTGTGTGTGTGTTGTGTGTGTGTGTGTGTGGTGTGGTGTGTGTGTGTGTGTGTGTGTGTGTGGTGTTGTGTGTGGTGGTGTGCAAGAATTATCTACTTTGCAATTCTCCGGTCTTCATCCTCCTCCTCCTCCTCCTCCTCCTCTCCTCCTCTTTCCTCCTTCCTCCTTTACCGATATTCTCTTCCGAAACGATGGTCTCCACTTAAATTCAGGTGGTTCTGCACGACTCGGTAGGCTCTAAATACGCGGTAACTAACTACAAATCAAAAACCTCCAAGCCAGGTTAGAGGTTCCCACAACAACCCCTAAGCTCTAGTTCCCTCCGAATATCAGTTTTCTCTTTCACTCAAAGCACACAAATTTAGTTCCCGCAAAGCCCAACTACCCATCCCGATATTAAAGCTTGTGTACTTTAATGCCCTAGTATACGTTAACAATATTTCATGATTTAGAGGAACTAGTTTATTGCAGAACAATACGACATCATCGGAATTTGCAGAGTCAGGATAGATACGACAAATAGAGATTTTTTTGGGCTGAAATTTTGCGATACAGGGGTATAACTTACATTAATTTCAGAAGATACGAAGAGCAGGAGGAGTGTATTATTATATATTAAGTCCTGCCTTCATCCCCTTTTATATCCAAACACGAAACTGAAAACAGTAATGTAATTTTCGTTCCAACTAAATCGTCATTCTCACAAAGTAGTAATTGGCCTTGTTTATCGACCTCCAGCTCAAACAAATAACAATAGACGAAGAACTCTATAACCAACTATTGGAAATTAGTTTTCTCAGAACGAGCGTAATATTCAGGTGATTTTTAATATTTCCCGTTACCTAGTTGGGGCGACTCGCTTACAATACATTCGTGGGGCACACTCTCTAATTCAAATCTCCAAGAAAGTGCTTAGCACCAACACGTGGATCACCAACGAGAGCGACACCATATTCTAGATCATTATTTTCACACTAGCGAAAATCTGGTGCAGTAACGTTTAACGTCGACTCCGATTTACGTTAGATGACCACCGGGCGATTCTTTCAGTATTAAACATCAGTAAGACAAGCGAAGTCGACAGTAAAGACAAAGTTCTTGATTTATCCGAAGGCAGACTTCGAAAACTAAAAGAATCGTTAAACGGGAACACCCGAATTGGAAAATGTTATCTCAGAAAGTACGACATAAATGTAGCATGGCATGAATTCACCGGTAAGCTTAACTTAGGCAATACAATACTCAATACCGAGTGCGAGATAGGCTATCTTTTCAAACATTAAACCGAATGGTAGGAACCCGCGCAATGCAAGGAACAGCCTTGTCAGCTAAAAAGAAGTGCATATGAAAACACATGAAACCAAAATGAAGACTACAAAACGCGATCACGACAGAATTAGACGAAATACGAAAAAACTCATTAAACAGAGCAAGAAAATTTTGAAGTACGTAATTGCCGAAATGAGCAAATCAACCCTAAAAGAATTCTACAGCTATTTTAAAAGGCAAAAGTAATGACGTCAACATAGGACCGTTGGAAATTGTGCAAAAAAAAAAAAAAAAAAATGGCGAACACAACACAAAAATGAAGTATCTATGGCGGATACTCTAAATAAACATTTTTTTTTGTGGCATCAGTCTTCACAGTGAAAACAAGCCAAATTCAACGCCATCCCGAAAACCCCATGAACAAGGTACTGTGCCTCAGCTCATTAACTCTTTCAGGAATGTGCATTTTTCTCGCGATAAATACATGAGATAAACAAAGCTCCTGGTCCTGATAAAATTTCGCCACGCATATTAAAAGAGCAAAGAACGAAATAGTAAACCACTTTCCATCTGTTAATACGGTCTTTACTCACCGGAAATGTACCGTGCGAATGGAAACTGAGTCAAATTGGTCACACCCATTATTTAAAAAAAAGGAGCAAGTTCGCAGCCCGGAAACTACGCCCAATCCAGTTTAACATCAGTTGCTGGAAAATTAATGAATCCTCATAAGAGACAAATCGTTAGTTCTTAGCAGAAAATGACATAAATCAAAGACTCGCAGGCATGGATTCAGAAATAAACGTCTCATGCCTCTCAACTTACTTGATTTTTACATAGTGTATTCAAATGTACGACAACACGAGGGCAGTATACGTAGTTTACCTCGATTTTTTCAAAAAGCGTTCGACAAAGTTCCTCATAAGGCGTCTGCATTAGCAAAAGTAAAAGCTCATGGTAAAAACAGGCCATCTTTCAAATGCATTGGATAGAACACTGGCTGTCAATCGTAGAACAAAGGGTGGTATAAATGGAAATGGTCTTCTGACTGGACCAGTGTAAATAGTGGTGTTCCTCTCAAGGACAGTTTTTGTTTTTTCTCTGACCTTCCTGTTTCTAATATACATAAATGACATTGACGAGGGAATCACATCAGGATATCGAAATTTGCTGATGACACGAAAATTACAAACATACCTCTAACAGAATCTCAGCGCCAACTCATACATAAACGACTTTAAACACGCTAAACGGAATGGTCAAAAACATGCAAATGAATTTCAACCTGACAAAATTGCCTGTACTCATATCGGTAATCCAACCCTCATACAAGTTACGTGGATGAACCGATTTTCCAACTACAAGTGATTTTTTGAATAAAGAAAAGATTTAGGCGTTATAATCTCGGGAAAGATCTCAAACCGAAATAACCAAATTATAGAGGTAGTAAAAACTGCCAATAAATTGTTTGGCTTATTGGGCGAACTTTCAGTTTTCAAAATCTGAAAAAGTTATACTCACTCTTTTTCAACTCGCTTGTTCGGCCCCCATCTAGAATACTGTGGTGCAATTCTGGTCACCTTATTATAAAAAGGACATAGATAAACAGAAAAACTACAGCGCAGAGTAACCAAATGATACTAGATTGCGAAATAATCGTAACGAAAATCGGCTCAAAAGACTTAACTTATTCCCACTAACAAACGAAGGATAAGAGTGACCTCATCGAAGTATTTAAATCTTCAACGGATTTACGAACGTAGTCCCATAAAAGCTTTTCAACGCTAGACCTGGTCAAGCTCAACTAGAAACAGGATTTATAATAAGCAGGGAAACGGTTTGTACGAACGAAGCAAAGTATTCTTCACAAACCGTGTTGGTAAACGTATAGGAATGGGCTGCCGTCAGACGTAGTAAACTCAAATACAAAAATCATTTAAAAGTCGCTCGATAAATATTTTCATATCAAATCCCCGTTGTCACTGTTTATCTCGGAATAATAAATTTTCTCGCGGGCCTCTGAACTTACTCTCATGTGCGCGTTAAAATGATTGGCGAGTCGCGTCTCCACAACCCCTCCCACACTCCTCAGACAGCCCCGAGTAAACGGTCACTACTACAACTTTTGACCTGTGACGGGCTGTGGTTCAGTAAGGGCCCCTGTCAGTTAGTGCCCCATCGGATTTATATACCGGGGTCCTGCTGCAGGGGGCTGAAGTCACAGGCGTCCTACTTGGAAAGTGCCCTCCGCAGTGGATTGAAACGAGCTGGGGCCTGATTGACTGCTGCCGTCCCAAGAAAGCGCCAGGCAAGGCTGCCGCACCACCCGTGAACTTCCCCACTGAGCCTACCCAACACTACATGAAGACCTCATAACACACACAGATAGCCCCGAGTTAACCGTTACCACTACTACTCTCGACCTGTACGGGCTTGTGGTTCAGTTATGGGTCCTGACAAGTTAGTGACCACCATCGGGATTTAGGTACCAAGGGGTCACTGCGGCAGGAGGCATTGAAGTGTACGGCGTCCTACATGGAAAGTACACAATCCGCAGTGGGATTGAAACGGAGCTGGGGCCTGATTGACTGCTGCCATCCAAGAAAAGCGCCAGGCAAGGCTGCCGCCAACCACCCTTGAACCTCCACCTGTGTTCACACCATTCAACCACATAACTGACCTATCTATCAAGCACTAAACCTACCCCCACAAACTAGTAGTATTTAGCCAATAGATTACAGCTTTCAACTTTCCTCACAAATTCCATGCAGTTTTTCTATATTGCATGGTAATCACTCTTTTCCGGCCAGCTTCGGCTGAGGGATGGGTGGGTGAGGGGAGCCTTCTACTTCCTATCCTTTCTCTCTTCTTATCTAGTTACCAGTGTAGTGTAAGTTCAGGCAAACAGTCTTGTAAGGACCTATCGGTCTGTTGCTTTTGTGTTTTCCTTTGTATTCCTTTGTATCCTCCTTCCTCCTCTTCCTCTTCCTATTCTCCTCCTCCTACATCCTTATAAGCTCTTCCCCTCAAAGCTCATAAATTTTCTTCTCCCTGTTTCCTCTCTCTCGCTCTCTCGCCAGCTCTCTCTCCTCTCTCCATCCCCTCTCCTCCTCTCTCCTCTTTCCTCGTCATCTCTCTCTCTCTCCTGCTCTCTCTCTCATCTCCTCGTCTCCTTCCTCGTCGGTTCTCATCTCTCTCTCCGTATCTCTCTCTCTCAAAAATCTTCTCTCTCTCTTCTCTCCTCATCTCTCTCTCTATCGATATTCTCTCTCTCTCTCTCTCTTTTACCATCATCATCGCTACTATAACTCCAGCAACAACTCTACTACTACTACTACTCCTACTACTACTACTACTACTACTACTACTTACTACTATACTACTACTACTCTTAACCAAATAACTTACTACGACTACTTACTACTACTACTACACTCTACTACTACGACTACTACTACCACAATAACTACTTACTACTACTACTACTACCACAATACTACTAACTACTACTACTACTGACTCTACTACTACGACTACTAACTACTACTACCACAATAACTACTACTACTACTACTACTACTACTACTATATACTACTACTACTACTACTACTACCACACCATAACTACACTACTACTACTACTACTACTACTACTACACCACAATAACTACTACTACTACTACTCCTACTACTACTACTACCTACCCACAATAACTACACTACTACTACTACTACTACTCTACTACTACTACTAACGACAAGAACTGACTACTCTACTACTACTACTACTTACTACTACTACTACTACTACTACTACTGACTACGATACCGTACAATAAACTCTACTACTACTTACTACTAACTACTACTACTACTACACAATAACTACTACTACTACTAAAATGACTAACTACTACCCTACTACCAACAATAACTACTTACTACTACTACTTCTACTAACTACTACTACTACTACCACAATAACTACTACTACTAAAACTACTACTTACTACTACTACTACTACTACTACTACTACTACTACTACTACTACCACAATACTACTACTATACTACTACTACTACTACTACTACTACTAACCAATAACTACTACTACTACTACTACTACTACTACTACTACTACTACTGACCACAATAACTACTACTAACTACTACTACTACTACTACTACTTACTACTACTACTACTACTACTACCGGCACCACAATAACTACTACTACTTACTACTACTTACTACTACTACGCACAATAACTACTACTACTACTACTACTACTACTACCACAATAACTACTACTACTACTATACTACCTACCACAATAACTACTACTACTCACTACTACTACTACGACTACTACTACTACTACTACTAATACTACTACTACCACAATAACTACAACTACTACTACTACTACTACTACTAACTACTACTACTCCTACCACATAACTACTAACTACTACTACTACTACTACCACAATTAACTACTACTACTACTAACTACTACTACTACCACAATACCTACTATACTACTACTACACTAGCTACTATCCCAATAACTACTACTACTACGACTCAACTACTACTACTACTAACTACTACTACTACTACTACTACTACTACTACTACTACTAATACTCTACTTTACTACTACTCTTACTACTACTCTACGTACTACTCCACAATAACTACTACTACTACGACTACTACTACTACTACCACAATAACTACTACTACTACTACTACTACGACCGACAATAACTACTACTACTACTACTACTACTACTACTACCAAATAACTACTACTACTACTACTAATACTACTACTACTACTACTAACTACTACTACTACCACTACAATAACTACTACTACTACCACAATAACTACTACTACTACTACTACTACTACCACAATAACTACTCTACTACTACTACTACTACTTTACTACTACTATTTACTACTAATATTACTACTACTACTAGCGACCACTACTACTACTTACTACTACTATACCACTACTACTACGACTACTACCACTACTACTACTACTACTCTACTACTACTACTACTATACTACTACTACTACTACTACTACTACTACTACTACTTCTTAACAACACTATACTACTACTACTATGCAGCTACTACTCTACTACTACTTTACTACTACGACTACTACTACTACTACTACTACTTCTACAACAACTCTAACTACTAACTACTACTACTTCTAACAACAACAACTACTACTACTACTTACTACTAACCTACTACTACTACTCTTCTACACCAACTACGACTACTACGACTACTGTCTACAACAACAACTACTACACTACCATTATCATTTACCGAAAAAATATACTGTTTGAAAATCAACCACTGTCCTGTCTTATAGTAGTATAGTTGTAGTTAGTAGTAGTAGTAGTAGTGTAGTAGTATAGTAGTAGAGTAGTATTAGTAGTAGTTATTGTGGTAGTATTAGTATTAATAGTAAGTAGTAGTGGTAGTTTTTGTGGTAGTAGCAGTAGTAAGTAGTAGTATATAGGGGTGGTAGTATTTGTTTTGTGTTAGTCAAAAAGTAGTTAGTAGTAGTAGTAGTAGGGGTGGTAGTAGTTGTTGTTGTGGTAGTAGTAGTAGTAGTAGTAGTAGTAGGGGTGGTAGTAGTTGTTGTTGTGGTAGTAGTAGTAGTAGTAGTAACTTATAGCAGGGGTGGTAGTTAGTTGGTTGTTGTGGTAGTAGTATTATTTAGTAGTATTAGTAGTAGTAGTAGTAGTATAGCAGGGGTGGTAGTAGTTGTTGTTGTGGTAGTAGTAGTAGTAGTAGTAGTAGCAGGGGTGGTAGTAGTAGTAGTAGTAGTATAGTGTAGTACAGGGGTGGTAGTATGTTGTTGTTGTGGTAGTAGTAGTAGTAGTAAGTAGTAGCAGGGTGGTGTAGTAGTATTAGTAGTAGTAGTGTAGTAGTAAGTAGTATTAGTAGTAGTAGTAGTAGTAGTAAGTAGTAGTAGTATCAGGGTGGTAGTAGTAGTAGTAGTAGTAGTAGTAGTAATTAGTATAGTAGTAGTAGTAGTAGTAGTAGTAGCCGGGGTGGTAGTAGTATAGTAGTAGTAGTAGTATAGTAGTATTAGTAGTAGCGGGGTGGTAGTAGTAGTAGTAGTAGTAAGTATAGTAGTATAGTAGTAGTAGTAGTAGTAGTAGTAGTAAGTATTAGTAGTAAGTAGTCAGTAGTAGTAGGTAGGGGTGGTAGTAGTTGTTGTTTTTGGGTAGGGTGGTGGTGATGGTGGTTGCGTTTTGGGTACAAACACTCCACTTAGTTCGTACCAACCACGCCGCTCTCTCTCTCTCCTCTCTCTCTACATGGCCTCTCCCTCTCTCTCTCTCGTCTCTCTCTCGTCTCTCTCTCTCTCTCTCCATATCTCTCTCCTTCCTCTCTCTCTCTCTCTCTCTCTCTCTCTCTCCTACATCTTCTCTCTCTCATCTCTCTTCCACCATACTCCATCTCTCTCTCTTCCTCTTCTCTCTCTCTCTCTCTCTCTTCTCTCGTTTTATTTTAATTTTGACCAATGGAGAAAATTATATATTGAAAAGAGAGAGAGAGAGAGAGAGAGAGAGAGAGAAGAGAGAGAGAGAGAGAGAGAGAGAGAGAGAGAGAAAAGAGAGAGAGAGAGAAGAAGAGAGAGAAGAGAGAAAAGAGAGAGAGAAAGGGGAAAGAGAGGAGAGAGAGAGAGAGGAGAGAGGCAGAGAGAGAAGAGAGAGAGAGAGAGAGAGGTGCACTATTTCTACATACAACTCTTTAAAGTATGCAGGATTTAAATGCCACAAACTACAGTACTCTTCCCTCCTCCTCCTCCTCCTCCTCCTCCTCCCTCCTCCTCCTCACGCCTCCTCCTCCTCCTGCCTCCTCTTCCTCTTCCTCCTCCTTGATTTTCAGAAAGCCTTCGATACAGTTCCACTAAGCGAACTGGTGACCAAGCTAATAGGGCACATGGCATAGGGAGAGCATATGTTCATGGATTGGCGATTGGCTTTCAAATCGTAAACAACGATAGTACTAATGGTGAGGCATCTGATTGTTAGATGTTACTAGTGGGGTTGCCTCAGGCTCGGTTCTTGGTCCTACTCTTTTTCTGATATATATCAACGATCTGGACTGGCGGACATTGTATCTAAAATATAAAATTTGCAGTTGACAACCAAATTAGGCGGTAAAGCATATCCGAGATAAAACTGGCGAACTCATACAAGTGATCTCGACCAAACTATCAATGGAGTGATAAATGTGCTATTGAAAAATTCAATCCAGGGGATAATTAAAGTAATGCATATAGGCAACGATAACCTCAAATATACTATCAAATGCAAATAAATCGGTTAACTGAAGTACAGCAGGAAAGATCTAGGTGTCATCATCAGTAATATCTGAAAACCATTCGCATTGGCCTAGCCTGCCAGTTAAAACGGCAAATATGATGTTGGGCTTTTTTAAAAATTAAATTTGAACATAAAAACCCGAAAAAAATGACACAATTATACACGTCCTTGGTTAGGCCGCACTTTTGGGAAAATGCCTTCAATTTGGTCGCCCCCGTTTCGTAAAAGTCAAGCAAATTGGAATCAGTTCAAAGAAGAGCAAACCAAACAAATTTATCTCTGCGAAAAATTTATCTTATGAAAGAGACGCGGAAACTTAATAGTTTTCCTTAAAGGACGAGAAAAACCGTGGGGACTTGTAGAAACCCTTTTAAGACCCAAAAGGTTTGTGTCATTAAACAAGAGGACCATTCGAGCTTTCAACTCAAGTACAACAAGAAAAAAATGGTTTAAAAACTAAACGGTCAGTTGATCACCTCTCCGTAAAAATTTTCAAGTTAGAGTCGTTGATCGAGGAACAAGTTACCCGCAAAGTTGTCGGGGCCAACACAATAACACATTCAAAAACAGCTTGACGCGACTGTAAAAATAAATGGGGATGATGTGCGAATTTGTATCAGCCCCCGTATCGTTATTTAGTGGTAGTGGTAGGGGATTTTTAAATTTTCCTTCCTTTAGTCTGACTAGAAATTCCATGTTCCCACCCTTTAGGGACATGGTATCATTTTCCAACTGGTTTTTTACAAGTAGTTTATAGTTTGTAGATGAGTTAGAATACCCTCGCTATGGACCAAAAAGGGTTGTGGTTATTTGGGGGAAGAAAACCCCCCCCCCCCCCCCCCCCCCCCCCCCCCCCCCCCCCCCCCCCCCCCCCCCTTTTTTTTTTTTCCCCCCCCTTTTACTCCCTTTTTTTTACTTTTTTCCCCCCTTTTTTTTTTCCCCGGGGCCCTGATTCGGTAGCGGTGGGCCCCAAAATTTGCCGGGTTGGGGCCATTGTCTCCCCCCGGTTGGAAAAACTGTTTTTGGATAAAAATTTATTTTTCCCCCTTTTTTCCCCCCCCCCCCCTCCTCCCCTCCCCTCCTCCCCCCCTCCTCCTCCCCCTTTCCCCCTCCCCTCCCCCCCTCCCCTTCCTCCCCCTTCTCTTCCTTTTTTTTTCTGCCCCCGCCTGCTTAAAAGAGAGAGAAGAGAGAGAGAGAAAAGAGAGGGCCCAAAAAAAAAAAGAACTAAACCCCCAAAAGGGGGGAAATTTAAAAAAAGGAAACCCCACACCCCCCAAAAATTATTTTAAAAAAAAAATTTTTACAAAAACCCCTTCCCCCCCCCAAAAAAACCCCCCAAAACTAAAAAAAACCCTTTTTTTCCCCCAAATACTCTACTAAAATTTTAAATTTTCAAACTACTTAAAATTTACTAATTTCCAAAAAAAACCCCATACTACTACTACTACTACACTAATTCTACTACATACCCTTTTTTTTTTTGTAAAAAGGGCTAGGAATATAGTGATTAATTTACTATACACTACTACCACCCTTTCTACTACTACTATACTAAAAATAATAATAATATAATAATAAATAAAAAAAATAAAATTTTATTATTTAATCACTACTACTATTGCTATTTTTATATTGATAGTGTAATACATTTGTGGTGTTGTGTGTGTGTGTGTGTGTGCGAAAAGATCTCACACGCACATGCAAAATTACATTATAGGTATCACACATTGTGTGTGTGTGTGTGTGTGTGTGTGTGTATGTGTATGTGTGTGTGTGTGTTTTGTGTGTGTGGTGTGTGTGTGTGGGTGTCTGTATGTGTGTGTGTGTGTGTGTGTGTGTGTGTGTTGTGTGTGTGTGTGTTTTGGTGTGTGTGGTGGTATGTATGTGTGTGTGTGTATGTGTGTGTGTGTGTGTGTGTAGGTTGTGTGTGTGTGTGTGTGTGTGTGTGTGTGTTGTGTGTGGTGTGTGTGTGTGTATGGGTTTGTGTGTATGGGTGGGGTGTGTGTGTGTGTGTTGTGTATGTATGTGTGTGTGTGTATGTGTGTGTGTTTTGTGTGTGTGTGTGTGTGTGTGTGTGTGTGTGTGTGTGTGTGTGTGTGTGTGTGTGGGGGTGTGTTTTTAGTAACATGTAAAAATAGGTTCTAGTTTGTTATTATTGTTGTAGTAGTAGTAGTAGTGGTCAATTTAATAATACCTAATAATAATAATAATAATAATAATAATAATAAAAAAATAATTAGTGATAATATAATATTAATAATAATAATAATATAATAATAATAATAATAAAATAATAGTGATAATATAGTGATAAAATGGTGTTAATAAAATTTCTCATATATCATTACTAACCTTATTATTATTATTATTATTATTATTATTATTATTATTTCTATTATTATTGTTATTATTATTATTATTATATTATTATTATTATTATTATCATGGGGAGCAGTGATAAATATAGGCAAATATGTGTGTGGTGTGTGTGTCTGTTGTGTGTGTGTGTGTGTGTGTGTGGTGTTGTGTGTTGTTTGTGTGTGTTTGTGTGTGTGGTGTGTTGTGTGTGTGTGTGTGTGTGTGTGTGTGTGTTTTGTGTGTGTGGTTTTGGGGTGGGGCGTGCGTGGTGGTGCGTGCCGTGCGTGCGTGCGTGCGTGCGTGCTTTCGTGCGTGCTGCGTGCGTGCCCTGCGTGCGTCGTGGTGTTGGGGGGTGTGTGTTTTTGGGTGTGGGGTTGTGTGTGTGTGTGTGTGTTGTGTGTTTGTGTGTGTGTGTGGGTGTGTGCAAGAGAACTTGTTTACAACGTTACCCAACGAACCTCCGCACAGAGAAAGGAAAGGAGAGAGAGAGAAGTGAAGAGAGAGGGAGAGAGAGGAGAGAGTAGAGAGAGAGAGAAGAGAGAGAAAAGAAAAAACTGCGTTGCGTCCCTAAAGAAACAAAAA
>JACEEZ010001662.1:130000-150000 GCA_016584305.1 Chionoecetes opilio
TATTATTATTATTATTATTTTTATTATTATTAATTTTTTATATTATTTTTATATTATCTCACATCATCATCATCATATCAATCTCTCATCATCATAAATCATCATCATCATCATCACACATCATTTCATATCATATCATATAATATCATATATCATATCATATATCACATCTTTATTATTATATTATTATTATATTATATTATTATATTTTTATTATTATTTTTAAATTTTCCTTGCTTTCTTTTTAACTAATTTCTCTTTGACACCAAATTTTTTTCTTCTCCCCCCTTTTCTTTCTTCTTCTTCTCCCCCTCTTTTTCTTTTCTTCTTTTTCCTCCCCCTCTTCTTCTTCTTTTCTTTCTCCTCCCCTCCTCCTCCTCCTCCTCCTCCTCCCCCTCCTTCCTTCTTTGCGAACGTTGTTCCAAATTTTAATAATAATAAAAAATAATAATAAAAATAATAATAATAATAATAATATAATAATAATAATATAAAAATAAAATAATAATAAAAATAATAATTAATAATATAATAAAATAATAATAATAATTATAATGGTGTTTTAAAAAAAATTTTGATGATATGTATCTACTATACTACTAATACTATACTCTTACACTACTACTACTACTTCTACACAACTACTACTACAAATACTTACTACTATTTACACTACTACTACTACTACATACTACACAATACTACATATAACTATACTATATACTATATACTACTATACTGCTACTGCTGTGTGCTGCTGTGCTACTACTACTAACTACTACTATACTACACTATTAACTACTATTTAAAAACTACTATATATACTACACTACTACTACATACTATACTCTATTACTTTTTTTCCTACTAAACTATTACTACTTTTTATTTTCTACTACTGCTATACTCTATAATACTACTACTACTACTATTTTTTTTTTTTTTTTCCTATACTACTACTACTACTCTATACTACTACTACTGCTGCTACTACTACTATACTATACTACTATACTACTACTATATATACTACACTACTACACTACGCTGCTACTACTACTACTACTACTATACAAAACTAGTAGTAAAAGTTTAGTAGAGTAGTAGTAGTTAGTAGTGTAGTAGCGTATAGCAGTAGTAGTAGAAGAGTAGTAGTAGTAGTAGTATAGTTATAATAGTAGTAGTAGTAGTAGAGTCGTCTTTGTAGTAGTAGTTAGTAGTAGTTAGTAGTGTAGTAGTAGAGCAGCAGCAGCAGAGTAGTAGTAGTATAGTAGTGTAGTAGTAGTTAGTAGAGTGTAGTAGTAGTAGTAGAGTAATAGTTGTATAGTAGTGTAGTAGTAGTAGTAGTAGTAGAGTAGTATTTAGTATTTGCAGAGGGGGGGGTGTAGTAGTAGTTGTATAGTATTAGTAGTGTAGTAGTAGTGTAGTTAGTGTAGTATAGGTAGTAGTAGTTGCAGTATGGTGGGGGGTAAGTAGTAGAGTAGTATAGTAGTAGTGTATTTAGAGTGTTAGTAGTAGTTGTAGTAGTATAGTAGTAGTAGTAGTAGAGTAGTAGTTTTAGTATTTTCAGTAGGGGGTAGTAGTAGTAGAGTAGTAGTGAGTAGTAGTAGTAGTAGTGTAGTAGTGGGGAGTGTAGTATAGTAGCAGAGTAGGGGTGGGGTAGTAGTAGTAGTAGTAGTAGTAGTAGTAGTAGTAGTAGTAGTAGTAGTATAGTAGTAGAGTAGCAGTAGTGTAGTAGTAGTAGTAGTAGTGTAGTAGTGTAGTAGTAGTATTTTGCAGTAGTGGTGGTGGGTAGTGTAGTAGTAGTTGGGGTAGTAGTAGTAGAAATTTTAGTAGTAGTAGTAGTAGTGTATAGTTGCAGTAGTGGTGGTGTAGTAGTGGGATAGTAGTAGTAGTAGTAGTAGTGTAGTATAGTAGTATAGTTAGTAGTATTTGCAGTGGGGTGGGGGGTAGTAGTAGAAGGGGAAAATTTACCACACACACACACACAACACGAGATCAATAACAGGTGAGGGGGCCAGGAGAGAGAGAGGAGAGGGAGAGAGAGAGAGGGGAGAGAGAGGGAGGGGGGACAAAAGGAAAGATAAAAAATTTTACGAAAAATGATAAAGATGAGAGAAAGTGATAGATTTTTGGCCTCTCCTCCTCTCTCTCTCTTCATTCTCCTCTCTCCTCTCTTCTTTTTTTTTAAAAACAAAAATACAATAAGCCCAATGTTTTTTGTGTGTTTGTGTGGGTGTGTGGTTGTGTGTGTGTGTGGTGTGGTGTGGGGTGTGTTTTGTGTGTGTGTGTGTGTGTGGGGGTGTGTGCGTGTGTGTGTTGTGTGTGTGGTTGTGTGAAAGGAATATGGAAAAAATCATTGTTTTACTTTTTCCCCCACGGGTGGGCGCCCAGGGAGCCGCACTTTGTCCGCGGTGGGCTGAGCTGTCAGGACTGTGGGGGCAGCCCTGGAGTCGCAGTGGCGGGAGGAGGTGGTGGTCGTCCACTCCGATCCAGGTCTGCCTTACAGGTCCTGCAGCAGTGAGCCCACCAACGGAAACGTGCGGTCACCACCCCTTTCCTGGGCCTCGTCCCCAAAAAACGCCCCGCAGGGGCGTCACGTGCGGCTAAAGGGGCCCAGCCACTGGGGCTGCGGGGGAACGAGGCTGGTGAGAGGCGGCCCGCCGTCCCAGGTGGCCTAAAGTCCCGCCGTTTTGCCAGCATAACAGGGGAAGACGATGGCCAGACGTGCCGCCGCCAACAGCACCGAGCACCAACACCGGGAGATGGAGGCGTCATCGCGGCAGGGGGGCCTGGTATGCCAAAACCACCGCCCCACCCCCCCACTGCTTCCCCCCCCCAGCTTCCGGGCAGACGAGGTAAAACTCACCCACCGGCTTTGGGATCGCACCCGGAGGAGTGAGGGGGCGATTTGAGAGGGGGCAGTGGACCATGTGGCCACCTCGCCGACACCCCTAAGGCATACCTGCTGTCCTCCCCCCCACGGGTCAGCTGAGGCAGCAGATGGCCGGCCCAGAGGACGACGAGGATCCCTCCTGACGAGGAGGAGGGTGGGGAGACCTACACGTGGTAATTCCTGTAATTAAAACTACCCACATCCACCTTTCACCCCCCTCCCTAACACGTCCAGCCCCTTTACAGCTCCCAATGACTCCCCACTAAATGCCTGTCTATGGGCCTGCCAAAGAGAGCGATAGACAACGGGGCATTTTAGGGAAGGGAGGCTGGTAACAGTATAGTACATTTTATGAACAAAAAAAAGATAGTTTTAAAAACGGAGCATTACAAACTGGCTCAAAAACCTTACCCACACAAATAGGAAAAAATTTTAATGGCTGAAATAGGGGCTTTAATCATTTAACGAAAACTGACCCAGATTCGTGTTCAGCATGCCCGTAACTGCTAGGAGCAACTTTTTAAGAAAAAACAATTCTCGAATTTTTGGCAAATTTTCAAGGGGCCCAAATTTCCTTGATTTTTTTTTTAATCACGTTTTTCAATAGCTTAAAAATAAGGGAGAAAGGCAAAAGTATAGAGAAGTAAATGAAGTAGATCAAGGGCTATCATTTTGGGTAAAGTTAAAAAATATGATTTGGTAAAAACCGAGAAAAAGCAATTTGTACATTTATAAAAAATATCAATTTTCCGACAAAACCCTGAGGTTTTGACAAGCGATTACTGCGTCATGAGAAAAACCTCAAGATGAACCTTTGTTTCTTCGAAAATTTTCTTCTGCGAAACAGTTTTTTCGGGAAAAAAGTTTTATGTTTTTATGAGCGTAAAAGGGGCTGGACAGTTCTGGTGAGGACCCAGGGGGAAAGGTGGATGTAGGGAGTGTTAAGTAAAAAGGGAATACACGGAGGGCCCCAGGCCCCTTGTAGCTTCTTACGTTGAAGTTCTATGTTCTTAATTATGAACTGTAAAAGGGGGGCGGGGGCAGGTTTTGGTGGGGAGAAAGGTGGGTGTAGAGTGTTAATAACAGGAACTACCCGGTAGGGCTCCCCGCCTTTGAGCTTCCACGTTGAAGTTTTAGTCTTAATTGAACTGTAAAAGGAGGCTGGACAGGTTTTGGTGGGGAGAAAGGTGGGTAGGTAGTGTTTAAATAACAGGAAAAACCCCGTGTGGTTTCCCCGCCTCTTGTAGTTCCTTACGTTGAAGTTCTTAGTTTTTAATTTTGAAATGAAAAGGAGGCTGGAAGTGTTTTGGATGGGGATGAAAGGGGATGTAGGTGTTAAAATAAAAGGAACTACCACGTGTGGTCTCCCCCGCCTCTTGACTTCCTTACGTTGAAGTTTTATGTTTTTAATTTTTGAACTGTAAAAGGGGTGGACAGTGTAGGATGGGGGGAAAGGGGAGTTTGGGGAGTGTTTAAATAACAGGAAATACCAGTGTAGGTTCCCAGCCTTTGTAGTTCCTTTCGTTGAAGTTTTATGTTTTAATTTTTGAAAGTAAAAGGGGGCTGGACAGGTTGGATGGGGGTGAAAGGTGGATGTAGGTAGTGTTAAGTAACAGGAACTACCCCGTGTAGGTCTCCCAGCCTCTTGTGCTTCTTAGGTTGAAGTTCTTATGTTCTTTAATTATGAGCTGTTAAGGAGCTTGGACAGTGTTATGGATGGGGATGAAAGGTGGATTGTAGTAGTGTTAAAGTAACAGGAAACTACCCACGTGTAGGTCTCCCAGACTTTGTAGCTTCCTTAGGTGAAGTCTTATGGTTCTTAAGTATGAGCTGTAAAAGGAGGCTGGACAGTGTATGGATGGGGATGAAAGGTGGATGTAGGTAGTGTTAAGTAATCAGGAACTACACGTGTCGGTCTTCCCAGCCTCTGTAGCTTCCCTTACGTTGAAGTTCTTATGTTCTTAATTATGAACTGTAAAAGGAGGCTGGACGTGTTATGGATGGGGATGAAAAGGTGGAGTAGGTAGTGTAAGTAACAGGAACTAACCCACGTGTAGGTCTCCCAGCTATGTGGTTCCTTACGTTGAAGTTCTTATGTTTTAATTATGAACTGTAAAGGAGGCGGGGTACAGTGTTATGGATGGGGGGATGGAAAGGTGGATGTAGGTAGTGTTAAGGAACGGAACTACCAAGTGTAGGTCGCCAGGCCCTTGTAGCTTACCTTACGTTGCAAAGTTCTTATGTTCTTAATGGACCAGACATAATACGTCACGGTTTGTTACCATCGGTTGCATGTGGGGTAAAGGCGGGGTAGCCGCGGGTGGACCTACGAAGGGGAAAAACTACGGCGATGAAGAAGTTCGAGTTATTTTTGCGCGAAACTGATATCTCCAGGGCTATATGTACTGTTGCTCTGTCTTCTCGCTGACAACAATATAGAGAAGACATTGAGGTAATGGCTGATGTGCAGAGGCGTCTAAACAAAGAAAACAGAGTATAAACAGAGCCTCGTCAAAAGGGAAGCAGATGGTAGGTACGTTAATGTGTCTCCTAACTACTTGCTTAATCTTAATGAGGACTTGCTGTGGACTGTTTTCCTGGTTTAGAAGCCTCGGCACACAACCATCACCTCAGGTCTTCTCTATGTGTCAGGAGCACGGAAATATAAGCACTTGGAATATCAATTTCGCCCAAACTCAATACTCGAAAATTTTTTCATCGTCGTAGTTTCTCTTTGTAGGTTGTACATATTAATGGTTATGATGAGTATTAAAGACCTTAATAATTGAGTTCCTTTTGTTGTCTTTTTTATAATAAGTAGGGTTATTATTCTAGTGTTGCCCATACTCCCCCTCTCCCACAAAAAAAGCTTGGGGACACCTGGGGAATGCGGGATTTTTGGCTGAGGTACAAAATATGCGTCGCAACCACATAGTTTTTGAGTTAGGGGTGTTGTAAAAATTGCCTAGATCTAGGGAAAATTCATTGGATTCTTCGGAGTCCAGAAACGTGTGAACCGACGATCCTCACAGAATGATGCCCCAAGTGTCGAGAACACCCCAAACAGCTAGGAGGTTAGGTGATATTGGTTGGTTAAGGTAGTTAGATTTGGTTAGGTTAAGGTAGGTTTATATTTGTTAGGGTATATTTTGGTTAGGTTACATTTGTTAGGTTAGATGTGGTTTAGCGTTACATTTGGTTAGGTTATATTTGGTTAGGTTACATTTGGTTAGGTTAGGTTTGGTTAGATTTGGTCTTTTTAGTTTGGTTAGCATTTGGTTAGGTTAGATTGGTTAGGTTAACTTAGGTTATATTTGGTTAGGTGTAGGTTAATTTTGGTTAGGCAAAATTTCTCTAGATATAAGGTAATACCCTAGATTCTAGGGAATTTTACCCACTCATACACAACTACTTAAGATAATTGTTTTTCCGACGCATAATTTGTTTCCCCACCCGAAAACCCCCGCATTCCCACAGGTCTCCAAAACTTGTTGGTAAACTTGGGGGAAGAGGGAAAGTATGGGGCAAACACTATAATTTTATATGTGGGTGGTTTAATATTAATGTGGGGTTGTTCGGAGGTGGGGAACAAATTATGCGTCAGGAAAACCCATACATTTACGCAGAGTTGGTGTATGGGTGGTTAAAATTTCTCGGAATAGTGGTAATTACTTATATTAGAGAATTTGCCTACGAATGAACTAACCTAAACCAAAATAACTACGCTAACCCTAACCAAATCTAATCAACCTAACCTAACCAAATATAAACCTGCCCTAACCTAACCAAATCTAACTAACTTCTAGCGGGGGGTGGGGGTGTTCTCGACACTTCGGTCATCATTCTGTGAGGATGTCTGGTTCACAGGTCTCTGGACTCAGAAGAAATCCCAATGAATTTTCCCTAGATCTAGGCAATTTTTTACAACACCACTACTCAAAAACATGTGGTTGCGACGCATATTGTGTACCCCAGCCAAAAGCCCGCATTCCCCCAGCCCCCCCCGTATTCCCCCCCAGCAGGTCCCCAAGCGTGTTTGTGGGAGAGGGGAAGTCATGGCAAACGTGACACGTAGAATAATACCTGGAATTTTACCCCCTATACACAACTCTTAAATTATGTGGTGCCAACGCATAATTTGTTCCCCACCCGAAACCCCGCATCCCACAGGTCCAAACTTGTTGGGGGAAGTGGAGAGTATGGCAAACACTGAATTTTACCAAATTCCCTAGATCTAGGGTAATTACCTTATCATCTAGAGAAATGTCTGCTAACCAAAACTAAACTAACCTAACCAACCAACCAAATATAACCTAAGCTAACCTAACCAAATATAACCAACCTAACCTAAACAAATCTACCTAACCTAACCTAACCTAACCCAAATCCTAACCTAACCTCCTAGCGGGAGGTTGGCGGGGGGTTCTCGACACTTGCGGCATCATTTCTGTGAGGATAGTCCAGGTTCACACGTTCTGGACTCAGAAGAAATCAATGAATTTTCCCTAGATCTAGGCAATGTTTTACAACACCCCTAACTCGAAAACTATGTGGTTGAGGACGCATTATTGTTACCCCAGCCAAAATCCCGCATTCCCCAGGTCACCAAGCCTTGTTTTGTGGGAGAGGGGGAGTAAGGAGTATGGGCAAACACTAGAATAATACCATACTTATTATGAGGAAAGACAAAAAAAGGAACTCAATTAATAAACGTATTTTAATTTATCATAACCATGACTACTGTATTCAAACCTACAAAGAGAAGACTACGACGTATGAAAAAAATTCGGAGTGTTTTGGGCGAAATGATATTCCAGGTGCTATATTTCCGTGCTCGCTGACAACAACAGAGAAGACCTGAGGTGCATGGTTGATGTCAGAGGCTTCTAAACCAGGAAAACAGTCACAGCAGAGCTAATTAAGAAGTAAGCAAGTGGAGGGACACGTTTTCGTTTACGTACTACCAGTTGATCTTACTTTTGGACGAGGCTCTGTTATGACTCTGTTTCTTGGTTTAGAAGCCTCCGCACATCAGCCATGACCCAGGTATTCTCTATAGTGTTGTCAGCGAAAGAGAGCCACAGGTAATATAGCCCGGAATACAATTTCGCGTTAAAAATTAACTCGAAATTCTTCCATCGCCGTAGTTTCCTTCGTAGGTCCACCCGCGGCGACCCCGCTCTTATCCCCACAATGCACCGATGTAACAAACCGTGAGTAGTTATGGGTAGGGTCATTAGAGCTGTTAAAAAGGAGGCTGGGACAGTGTTATGGATGGATATGAAAAGGTGGAATGTAGGTAGGGTTAAGTAACAGGAAACTACCCGTGTAGGTTCTCGCGGCCTCTTGTAGCTTCCTTACGTCCTTATGTTGTTATGTAGGAACAGAAGATAGCAGCAGGCAATGATAGTAAGAACACAATAATTATGATAGTTCCTCCTATAGACGCGACGCCGCGTTTTCTGTTGATAAAGGACGGAGCCATGTCAGGGCAGACTGCTACAACGGCAGTATTTGTGGTGGTGACAACAACGCCATAACACTGTTAACACGCTAACACACTCTCATACTAATCAAAACAAAACATTAATATCAATATTTTGTTATTAAGATTTAAAATATCCGTATTATTTGTTTAGTTTTAATTTCTATCATAGAATAAAGACGTTTATTACAACAGAAATAATGTGTAGGATTATATTATGATTTTAGGTGTAGGTGCTTTAGTGTGAAGTCTATTCTTTATCTATTGCGGAATAATATATTTCTGCATATTTTTGAAATCTTATGATAATTAATACCCATGGGTTGCACGTCACTGTCTGTACGCGTAGAAGGACAGTGGCATGCGTCTCAGCGGAAAAGTTTGTGGATAACTACCCTAGATAACACTAATGTCGCCAGCCGCCATATATTACGGAATTAGGATTATAGCATCACTACTTTACTAACTGTAGATAACACTATAGTCGCCACCTGCATTAATGTCGGCAGACGCCATATATTACGAATTAAGGCTATAGCACAACTACTTTTACTAACTGTAGATAACACTATAGTCGCCACCGCACTAATGTCGCCAGCAGCCTATTATTACGAATTATAGGCTCTTAGCATCACTACTTTTTTTTTTTCAAAAACTAACTGGAGATAACACTATAGCGCCACCGGCACTAATGTCGCCAGCCGCCATATATTACGAATTATAGGCTTATAGCATCACTACTTTACTAACTGTAGATAACACTATAGTCGCCACCTGCACTAATGTCGCCAGCCGCCATATATTACGAATTATAGGCTTATAGCATCACTACTTTACTAACTGTAGATAACACTATAGTCGCCACCTGCACTAATGTCGCCAGCCGCCATATATTAAGATTATAGGCTTTTAGCGGTCACTTACTTTACTAACGGTAGATAACACTATAGTAGCCACCTGAACTAGTGTCGCCAGGCTGCTTATATTACGAATCTGAGCATCACTACTGTAGATAACACTATAGTCGCCCACCTGCCACTAATGTCGCAGGGCGCCCTATATTTACGAAGTCTAGCATCACTACTGTAGATAACATATAGTCGACACCATGCACTAAGTCACCAGGTCGCCATATATTAGAATGAAAGCATATAGTGTAGATAACGCTATAGTCGCCACCTGCACAAATGTCGCCAACGCTATATATCTACGAATTGTAGCATCACTACTCTACTAACTGTACGATAAACACCGTTAGTGCCACCTGCACTAATGTCGCAAGGCGCCCTATATTACGAATGAAAGCATCACTACTGTAGATAACACTCATAGTCGCCACCGGCACTAATGTCGCGCAGCGCCATATATAGCCCCCAAATGTAGACGCACTACTGCGTGTCTGTGCCACTGAAGATGATACACAGGTAGTTTTTATATCATGACTGTAAATCTACACGTATTAAGCGTGTTTTATGCTTTGTAGATGCAAAGTATAGACGGTTTACGATTTCCACTACTCGTTTTTTTCGTGCGACCGGAACGACGGCTGGGAGGACACTCTAACATAAACACTAGCTGGCGATCTTAGGTAGCCCGTTACCACCGTCGCCTCTCTGGTGATATTTTTGTCATTGTTCATTTATACGCCATACTAGACACAGATGAAGACACAAAATGACACAGACTCTCCAGATAGCCCCTTTAACTGTCTGAAATCATGGATGTACAAAATGTAACTATTAACGCCAACCCATTCACATCACCCCCAAACCATTCACTCACCCATCACACATCACCCCATCCATTCACTCACCATTACCCATCACCCACAAACCCATTCATCACCATTACCCACCACCACACACCCATTCACTCACCCATTACCATCACCCCCCACCCATTCACTCACCCAGTACCCATCACCCCCCATCCATTCACTCACCCATTACCCATCACCCCCACCCATTCATCACCCATCACCCCACACCCATTATCCCATCACCCCCACATCCATTCACCACCATTACCCATCACCCCCACCCATTCACTACCATCCACCCCCACAACCCATTACCCCCATCACCCACCCCACCCATCACTCACCCACACCCACACCCATTACCCCCATCACCCTACATCAAGGTTTCGCAGACCAATCTTTATTATTCACTAGAACGCCACCACCACGTACTGTACATCGAAAAAAAAGACTTTGTCCTGGCGCTTTAGTGTATCTACGGTAGTATAATACGTATACATAGGAGTAGTATTGTGGTAGTAGTAGTAGTAGTGGTTATTGTTATTGTAGGTAGTAGTAGTAGTAATTGGTTATTGTGGTTGTATTAGGAGTAGTTATTGTAGGTATAGTAGAGTGTGGTTATGTTATTGTAGTAGTAGTAGTTATAGTAGTAGTATTGTCGGTTAGCCCCAGTAGAGTAGTGGTTATTGTTTATTGTGAAGTAGTATAGTAGATAGTTATTGTGGTAAGCCGTAGTAGTCCGTGAGTTATGTATTGTGTAGTAGTCAGTAGTAGTAGTAGTAGATAGTAGTAGTAGAGTAGTAGTAATATCAGTAGTAGTAGTAGTAGTCGTTAGTAGTAGTAGTCGTAGTAGTAGTAGTAGTCAGTAGTAGTAGTAGTAGCAGCAGCAGCAGGCAGCGCAGCAGCAAGTAGTAGTAGTGTAGTCAGTAGTAGTGTAGTAGAGTAGTAGTAGTAGTAGTAGTAGTAGTAGTAGTAGTAGTAGTAGTAGTAGTGGTAGTAGTGGTTAGTGGTTAGTGTAGTATAGTAGTCGAGTAGTAGTAGTAGTGTAGTGGTAGTAGTAGAGTAGTAGTAGTAGTAGTAGTAGTAGTAGTAGTAGTAGTAGTAGTGTAAAATACTTATATTCTTTCCGTATTCGTTACTTAAGAGGAGAGGAGGCAGAGAGAGAGAGAGAATCACAGTCTTTTCCCCCCCTCCCCCCTGCCCCCCCAAATTATCCCCCAAAGTTTTTGGGCTCCAAAAATTCCCTGAAAAAAACCAAAAACAAAAAAAAATAGTAAAAAACAAAAACAACCCGGGCCAAATTTTTGGTTTGGAAATTTGGCTGAAATGGGTTCTAATCATTGTAACGAAAACTGACCCCAAATTTCGTTTTACATGCCCGAAACTGCTGGGAGCAACTTTTCAAGCAATCAATTCCCAAAAATTTTTTGGCAAATTTTGCAAGGGCCAATTGCCTTTTTTTTTTTTTAAATCAGTTTTTTCATAGCTTAAAAACTAAGGCAAAAAGTGAAAAACATGTATAGGAAAAATTGAAGTAGATCAAGGCTTCTTTTGGGGCTAAAGTTAAAAAATATTGTTTGGAAAATAACCGAAAAAAATCTATTCGTCATTTATAAAAAATACAATTTTCTCGAAAACCATGAGGTTTTTTGAAACCCCGATTACTGCGTCATGTAGAACCCCTAAAGATGAACCTTTGTTACTTCGAAATTTTTTTCTGGAAAACATTTTTTTTGGGCCCAAAAATGTTCTTTTTTTTCCTTATACGTAAAAGGGGGGGGCGGAAGTGTCATGGTGGGGGACCGGGGTGCAAGGGGGAGTAGGTAGTGTTAAGTAACAAAAACTCCACGTGTAGGTCTCCCAGCCTCTTGTATTCCCTTTACGTTAAGTTTTATGTTTTAAATTTGAGCGAAAAAGGGGGTGGACGTGATGGATGGGGGATGAAAGGTGGATGTAGGTATTTTTTAAGTAACAGGAACTACCACGTGTGGTTTCCCCGGGCCCTTGTAGCCCTTACCCCTTATTTGTTATGTGGGGAACGAAGATAGCAGAGGCATATAGTAAGAACACAAAATTTATATAGTTCCCCCATAGACGCGACGGCCGCGTTTTTGTGAAAAGGAGGGGCCCAGTCAGGGCAGACTGCTACAAGGGCATTTTTTGGGTGGTGACAAAAACCCCAAACACTATAACACGAAAAACATACTTTTTACTAACAAAACAAAGCTTTAAATATAAATATTTTTGTTATTAAGATTTAAAAATATCCGATTTTTTGTTTATTTTTAATTTCTATCATAGAATAAAGAGGTTTATTAAACAGAAATAATGTGTAGGGAAAATTTTTGATTTTTTGGGGGGTTTTTAGTGTGAACTTTCTTTTTATTGCGGAATAATATTTTTGCATATTTTTGAAATCTTATGTAATTAATACCCTGGTTTGACGTCACTGTCTGACGCGTAGAAGGACAGGGCATGCGTCTCAGTGGAAAAAATTTTTTGGATAATACCCAGAAACATATGTCGCCACCCCCACTAATGTCGCCAAACCGCCATATATTCGAATTATAGGGTTATAGGTCACTACTTTTAAAAAACCAAAAACAAAAAAAACCCCTAAAGGAGGGGGGTTATTTGAAAAGTTTTTAAAATTTTTTTTTGTTAAGTGAGGGAAAAAAAAAAAAAAAGGGACACAAAAAAACCAAGCCCACCTGTATGTGGCCTTATTAAAAATTACAACATTACTAAAATGGATAAAATATGTGCCACCTGCACTAATGTCGCCAGGCGCCTATATTTCGAAAAAAGCATCACTACGTAATAACACTATATGCACCTCAAAAGAAAAAAATTTTTTTTTTTTTTTTTTTTTTTTTTTTTTTAAAAAAAAAAACCCTTTTTAAAAAAAAAATTTTTTTTTTTTTGGGGGCCCTTTTTTTTTTTTTTGGGGGGGGAAAAAAAATTTTTTTTTTTTCCCCCCCTTTTTAAACCCTTTCCCCAAAAAAAAAAGCATTTTAAATTTTTTTTTTGGGAAAAAATTAAAAATTTTTTTTTTTTTTGGGAAAAGGGGTTTATTTAAAAAAAAATTTGGGTTAAAAAAAAAGGGGGGGGAAAAAAAAAAAAACCCCCCCAAAAAAAAAAAATTTTTTTTTGGGCGGGGGGGGGGGAAAAAATTTTTTTTTTTTTTTTTTTTGGGGGGGGGAAAGGGGGAAAAAAAAAAAAAAAAAAACCCCAAAAAAAAAAAACCCCCGGGGGGAAACCCCCCCAAAAAAAAAAATTTTTTTTAAAAAAAAAAATGTTTTATTTCTTTAAAACCCCCCCCCCCAAAACCCCCCCTTTTTTTTTTTTCCCCCTTTTTAAAAAACCCCTTTCCCCCCCAAAATTCCCGGGCCCAATATTAAAAAAAAATTTTTTAAAACGCTATAGTCGCCCCCTTTTAAATGTCCCCCCCCAATATTTTTTTGGAAATTACTCTAAAAATAACACTTTTTCCCCCCCCCCCCCCCCCCTTTTTAAATGAAAACAATTTGGAAAAAATTGCCCCCCAACCCCGGGGGCCCTTTTACAATGCTAGCCTCACTACTGCTGTTTCCCGTGGCCCCCCTGAAGATGTACCGTAGTTTTTTATCATGAATGGGATAATCTACACTTTTTTTTTTTTTTTCAGCGTTGTTTTTTGCTTTGTGCTTTCCAAATATAGGGCCGGGTTTACAATTTCACTACTCGTTTTTTTTCGGGGGGCCCACGGCGGCGGGAGGACCTCTAAAAATAAACACTAAAACCCCCCCGGCGATCTTTTTGTGTGCCCGTTAAAAACGTCGCCTCTTTTGGTGATATTTTTTTTCCCTTTTTCATTTTTTTGCCCTACTATGACCCAGATGAAGACCAAAAAGACACGCCTCCCAGATAAAACCCCTTCTAACATCCTGAAATCATGGATGTACAAAAGTAACTATTAAAGCCCCCCCAAATTTACATCACCCCCAACCCTTCACTCACCCATCACCCATCACCCCCCACCCCTTTTTACTCACCCATCACCCCCCACCCATTACCCATCACCCCACCCATTCACTCACCCAAATTTCCCATCACCCTACATCAAGGGGTTTTCCCCAATTCTCGGGAGCCCACTTTTTTTTATCACTAAATCGGCCCACCTCCCGTACAACCCGAAAAAAAAACTTTGTCCTGGCGACTTTAGTGTTATCTACGGTAGTATAATAGTATACATAGTAGTAGTTATTGTGGTAGTAGTAGTAGTAGTGGTTATTGTTATTGTAGTAGTAGTAGTAGTAGTAGTTATTGTGGTAGCAGTAGTAGTAGTGGTTATTGTTATTGTAGTAGTAGTAGTAGTAGTAGTAGTTATTGTGGTAGCAGTAGTGTATTTGGTTTATTGTTATTGTATAGTAGTAGTGGGTCGTAGTATTTATTGTGGTAGCAGTAGTAGTTTGTAGGTTGGTTATTGTTGATTTAGTAGTAGTAGTAGGGAGTATAGTAGTAAGTGGGAGTGCGTAAATAGTAGTGTATAGTAGTAAATAGTAGTAGTAGTATGGTAGGTAGTAGTAGTAGTAGTAGTAGTAGTAGTGTAGTTTAGTAGCGCAGCACAGCAGCGGCAGCAGAGTAGTAGTAGTAGTATTATAGTATAGTAGTAGTAAATAGTAGTAGTAGTAGTTAGAGTAGATCAGAGTAGTAGTAGTAGGGTATAGTTGTAGTGGGAGTGGGAGTAGTAGTAGTAGTGGTAGGGGAGTGGGATTAGTGGTAGTAATTAGTAGTGAGTAGTAGTAGTAGTAGTAGTAGTAGTAGTAGTAGTTTGTTTGTGTAAAAACTTATATTCTTTACGTATTCGTTACTTAAGAGAGAGAGAGAGAGAGAGAGAAGATCACCGTCTTTTCCTCCCCCTCCCGCCCCCCCCCTCCTCCTCCTCCTCCCCCCTCCTCCTCCTCCTCCTCCTCCTCCTCCTCCTCCTTCCTCCTCCCCCCTTCACGTTTACAAGTTCATTCACAAACCGAAAAGTGGTGTGTGTGTGTGTATGTGTGTGTGTGTGGGGTCTGTGTGTGTGTGTGTGTGTGTGTATGTTGTGTGTGTGTGTCTGTTGTGTGTTGTGTGTGTGTGTGTGTGTGTATGTGTGTGTATGTGTGTTGTGTGTGTGTTTTGTTGTGACATGTAATTATCCTCTTCTCCTCCTCCTCCTCCTCCTCCTTCCTCTTTGACAGACAGGTAGAGAGAGAGAGAAAGAGAGAGAGAGAGAGAGAGGAATTTGAGTACATTGCTCTCTTCTCTCTCCTTCCTCCTTGCAATGTCACAACACACACACACACACACACACACACACACACACACACACACCCCCACACACCACACACAGCGGAAATGTCTATTATCTTTGAAATAAGTAACCTCGTGAGAGAGAGAGAGAGAGAGGAGAGAGAAAAGAGAAAAGAAGAGAGAAGGGAGAGGAAGTGGGATGTGGTATGTGGTATAGTTAAGTTCGCTTAGGGTCAAATACTCTCTCTCTCTCTCCTCTCTCTCTCTTCTCTCTCTCTCTCTCTCTTCTCTTCTCCGTTTTCTCTCTCTCTTCCCCCCTTCTCTCTCCCCCCCCCTCTCTCTCTCATCTCCTCCTCCCGTTCTCTCTCCTCTCTCCTCATCTCTCTCTCTTTTTCTCTTAAATAAAAGCTTTCGAACTTGTGTTATGACTATCATCACACACACACACACACACACAACACACACACACACCCACACACACACACACACACATACACCCACACCCACACACACACCACACACACACAACACACACACAAAACACACACACACACACACCCACCCACCCCCCCACCCACCCACCCACCCACCCACCCCCCCCACCCCCCACCCCACCCCCACCCACCCACCCACCCAACCCCCCACCCACCCACCCACACCCACCCCCCCCCCACCCACCCACCCACCACCCACCCCCCACCCACCCACCCACCCACCCACCCACCCCCACCCACACACACACACACACACACACACACCAGGGGCCCTGAATGTGGGGTCAAATTCTAGAGTCCTTTCCCGCCCTTATTTGTGGTTTTATTTCCTCCAGACCTTCACAGATCCCTTCAGATAACTCTAACACCTAATTATAAAGTGGGGAGAGATGCCCCCTTCAACCCCCCCCTCCCCCTACATTACCCCCGCCCCGACCCCAAAATATAATTACTAACCTGACCTCACTGTGACCTTGCCAATGACCTCCTAGCGAGACCTAAGGGCGGGAAAGAACTAGAATTTTACCAGGTTAGGTTAGGTTAGGTTATTATTGAGGTTAGGTTAGGTTATTATTGAGGTTAGGTTAGGTTATAGTGAGGTTAGGTTAGGTTATTATTTTAGGAGGTTAGGTTATTTATTAGTTTGAGGTTGGGTTTTGGGTTATTATTGAGGTTAGGTTGGGTTTTTATTGGGGTTAGGTTAGGTATTATTGAGGTTGGGTTAGGTTATTATTGGGGTTAGGTTGGGTTTATTATTGAGGTTAGGTTAGGTTATTATTGGGGTTTTAGGTTAGGTTATTATTGAGGTTAGGTTGGGTTATTATTGAGGTTAGGTTAGTTATTTTTGAGGTTGGGTTAGGTTATTATTGGGGTTAGGTTAGGTTTATTGAGGTTAGGTTGGGTTTTATTATTGAGGTTAGGTTAGGTTTTTATTGAGGTTAGGTTATTTATTATTGAGGTTAGGTTAGGTTATTATTGAGGTTAGGTTAGGTTATTATTGAGGTTAGGTTAGGTTATTATTGAGGTTAGGTTAGGTTATTATTGAGGTTAGGTTAGGTTATTATTGAGGTTAGGTTAGGTTATTATTGAGGTTAGGTTAGGTTATAGTGAGGTTGGGTTTTGGTTTTTAGGGTTGGGGTTTAGTTATTGAGGTTAGGTTTAGGTTATATTGAGGTTAGGTTAGGTTATTATTGAGGTTAGGTTAGGTTTATTATTGGGGTTAGGTTAGGTTTTTTGTGAGGTTAGGTTAGGTTAGGTTATTATTTGAGGTTAGGTTAGGTTATAGTGAGGTTAGGTTGGTTAGGTTAGGTTATTATTGGGTTAGGTTGGTTTATTGAGGTTAGGTTGGTTTTATTATTGGGTTAGGTTGGTTATTATTGAGGTTAGGTTAGGTTATTATTGAGGTTAGGTTAGGTTATTATTGAGGTTAGGTTAGGTTATTATTGAGGTTAGGTTAGGTTATATTGAGGTTAGGTTAGGTTATTATTGAGGTTAGGTTAGGTTATTATTGAGGTTAGGTTAGGTTATTTTTTGAGGTTGGGTTAGGTTATTATTGAGGTTAGGTTAGGTTTTTATTGAGGTTAGGTTTAGGTTTTTATTGAGGTTAGGTTAGGTTATTATTGAGGTTAGGTTAGGTTTTTATTGAGGTTAGGTTATTATTGAGGTTAGGTTAGGTTATTATTGAGGTTAGGTTAGGTTATATTGAGGTTAGGTTAGGTTATTATTGAGGTTAGGTTAGGTTATTATTGAGGTTAGGTTAGGTTATTATTGAGGTTAGGTTAGGTTATTATTGAGGTTAGGTTAGGTTATATGGGTTATTAGGTTTTATTGGGTTGGTTGTTATTATTGAGGTTAGGTTGGTTATTATTGAGGTTGGTTAGTTTTCTTGAGGTTAGGTTAGGTTATTTGAGGTTAGGTTTAGGTTATTATTGAGGTTGGGTTTTAGGTTATTTGAGGTTAGGTTAGGTTTATTGAGGTTAGGTTTAGGTTATTATTGAGGTTGGGTTTAGGTTATATTGGGTGGTTTTAGGTTATATGAGGTTGGGTTTTAGGTTATTTGAGGTTAGGTAGGTTATATGGGGTTTTAGGTTAGTACAATTTTTTTTTTTATTTCCCCCAGTTTATAATTCGGTGTTAGAGGTCTGTGAAGGGATCTGTGAAGGTCTGGAGGAAATACAACCACTAATAAGGGCGGGAAAGGACTCTAGAATTTTACCAAATGTGGTTCAGATTTCATATTAGTTTAATTGAAACTTTTTCCACCCATATTTTACATTATGTTGGTAGTAATGTGTGGCCTATTAGGGTACATGCAATGCAACAGTGTTCCGGCAAATAAGAAATGTTCAGCATTCAGATTTTCATTGTAAACATATTTTTTTTTCCTCTGGGTGCGGGGCCCAGGCCATGGCCCACTCGGTCCCCTAAATCCCCCACTGCACACACACACACACACACACAGTGGCGTACCAAGAAAATTGAAAAGGGGGGGGGGGGCCCAAAATATATATATATATATATATATAATAATAAAAAAAAAAATATAATAAAAAAATTTTAAAAAAAAAAAAATATAATAAAATTAATTATAAAAATTAAAAATATAACAAAAACTTTTAAAAAAATATATATTTTATATAATCTTAAAAAAATGTAATAAAATTTATTAATTTTATTGCTACTATTATATCTACTACTTCTACTATTTTTAAATATTTCGACCCCCCCTTCTACTGCACACACACCACACACACCACACAGCCCAACCCACCACACACAACTGTACACATTTAATATTAAAAAAAATTTTAATATCATGACATTACTTGGTTTTTTAAATTTCTCCCTTTTCTCTTATTTTTTTACTATTATTTATATACTATATATAATATATATATATATATATAATACTATATATATCTAATTTTACTAATATATATACTATAATTTTTTTAATACTATATATACTAATACTTTTATATATATACTACTATATATAACTACTATACTATATATATATATATACTATATATAAAACAATTTATAAATAATATTAATGATAATATAATAATTATATTATATATAATATAAATTATTTTATAATTACTTATTTTTTATTATTATAATTTATTATACCTAAAAAAATTTTAAATTTTTCATACTTTAATTATTTTTTCCCCACCACACACACGACCCCAGTACCACCTTTCTAGCTTTCCTAAAATCATGGATTATGAAATTATTTTATTCAAAGCCTTACCCATCACCAACCACACAAAACCCATTCACTTTTCACACCATTACCCACTCCCACCACACACCCATTCACTCACCCATACCATCACCCCACCCTATCTACACTCCAACCCATTACCACATACAACCCACCCATTTCCCCCTCACCCATTCCAAGGGGCCCCCCATTCATTGGGGCCCCCCCAAACCATTCCAAACCCCCATTCACCCATTACCCATCACACCCAACACCCATTCACTCACCCATTACCCATCACCCCCCACCCTCACTCACCCATTACCCTCACCCACCCTTCCCACCCTACCCCTTTACCCCACCATTCCACCCACCCCCCCCCCATTTCCTACCCATCCCTCCCCACCCTTCACTCCCCATTACCCATAAACCCCCCCCCCAAACCCCTTCACCTCACCCATCACCCATCACCCCACCCATTCACCCCCACACCATTTACCCATTCCCCTCACCCATTTTCCCCACCCATTACCCTCACCCCACCCTTTTACTCACCATTACCCTCACCCTACATCAAGGTTTCCTCAATTCTCGCAACCCACTTTTTTCATAATTCTCACTAATAGGCTGCTAAAATTAAAAATTAAAAAGTATCGGATCATCCCCAACGGGGCTTTAAATGTTCCCCTGCTCGACCGTTCCAAAACTGTGCCAAAATGATGGGATTCCGCCACAGGGGGCGGCACCTATCGCAGACACACACAGACAGACACACTTCGCTTATATTTTATAGATTATATGTTTTTTACGGAGCACACCACCCCCACACACACACCACACCACACACACACACACACACACACACACACCACACACACACACACACA
>JACEEZ010001662.1:165000-167500 GCA_016584305.1 Chionoecetes opilio
CTCATAAATATAAGGCGTATTTTGTGACTACAATACAAAGTAGAATTTTACTTATTTAAGCTCCGCCCACTTATTTTCTACTCTTTTGCGTGTACAGAAAACTGAGCAGAGACTCTCCCGGCACCAAAGGCGTATTTTGTCCATGCCCTTGGAAGTAAAATTTTACTTATTTAAGCTCCGCCCACTTATATTTTACTCTTGCGTGCATAGAAAACTGAGCAGATACACTTCGGCAGCGATATTTTACTCTTTTCCTGAAAAATTATACAGTCGTGGGTGTGGGTGGTGGTTTCAAGAGCCTGGCCAATCAGATCGCGCGCATGAGAAAATCTTATCAGAACTCCTCCCGTAAATGTTTCTCTTTTCCTTTAATTCTCATCCAATTCAACATTCATTACATGCGCACGACATGCAAAGGATACTGTATTTAATTAAGAGTAGGAGTAGTAAGGAGTAGAGTAGGTGACTCTTAACAGGTAAGAAGTCACAAATATTAAAATTCTCCAGCGACATCTGGGAACAAATTTTGCAATCCCGCCAATCTTTCAATGCGTCCGAACCCTTGTTAAGACTTGTGGCTAGCACGATAAAACTTGTAATTTGGCCATAATACACTAAAATAATAAACATTCTCTTTAGTAATAGTTATAATTACTTTAAAAATGCAATGTAACTGGTACATTTGTCATAACTTACACAGGAATGTCACCCACAAAATGTACATAATGGATATACGAACACCTCCACAGTCCTCCAGAGAGGCGAGGTGAGGTGCTCTGAGGTGCTCTCAGGGTTCCTCATGCGTTCGCCGATTTCGGCAGCTGGCGGCCCTCTACGCATGGCTGTAGCTCCGAAACTAACCACAGGATTTTCTTGAAAATAACCTCATTGTGATTCCCACAGAAAGTTACCGTGACTGGAGTCGACCAAACTTTTACCTAACCTAACCTAACCTAACCTAACGTTTTTCTAACCTAACCTAACCTATAGCGGTCTGCCGAAAAGGGCGAACGCCTGGAGATTTGAGGCAGGAGCAGAAAAGATAAAAGAGGAGAAGAGAAAAAAATGGAAGAGAAAGAAGGAAAGAAAGGGAAAAAGAAAGGCAAGGGAAGGGAAAGCAAGAACAGAGAAGAGAGGAAAAGTGATATATGTAAATGATAAATTGTTGCTGTCTTCCATGATGGCAACATGATGTAGCCTACCATGATTCCGTACGTCTTCGAATTACAGTTGGTAATTTTGTTAAGGTTGTGAGAGCGAGGTCTGTCTGGCTCTCCCAGTGAATGTACGATACATTTTCCTTCGGCTCCGTCTGTAGAAGCGTCTGGCAGCGCTACAATCGTATTTTGTGATGGCAAGCAGGGGCGGAGCTTAAATAAGTATAATTTTACTTCCAAGGGGACGCACAAAATACGCCTAAATTTCAAATTATCCTGTAAAATTTTTAAGATCTCTTGGCTGGACTAAGCCCCCAATGTTTCAAGATCCTAAATACGCCCCTGGGTGTGGAGGTGGAGGATGGAGGTGGGGGTGGAGGGCCTGGTGGATCAGGGAGAGGAGGGAGGGGGAGGGAGGGTATGGAAGGAACCGTGAAGAATTTTTTTTGAATTTCATATTTTCCTGGTGGGCGAGTCTGGCAACAACCTGGGAACCCTGAGGTCAGGTCAGGTGGCGGGTCATGGGTCAGTCTTCCTCTCGGCTCTAGGACCTCTACTACTACTACTACTTCTTCTGCTGCTGCTCCTACTACTGCTACTACTACTACTACTACTACTACTACTACAGGAACTACCACGTGTACTACTACTACTACAGGAACTACCACGTGTACTACTACTACTACTACTACTACTACTGCTACCACTACTACTACTGCTACCACTACTACTACCACTACTACTACTACTACTACTGCTGCTGCTGCTACCGGTGACCCGAAATGTACCAATAACCGGTTTTTGGTATACCTGATACGAAAAACCTTTTGAGTGGGTGATATCCAGTTTTGAAATATATATTTGCAAATTTGATCTTCAGGTTTTGTCTAGGCGAATCATTATTAGCGATGAATTTGAAGGGAAGGGATAGTGTGTGGGTTTTGGGTAGCACAGCCAGGGTTTTGGGTAGCACAGCCAGGGTTTTGGTAGCACAGCCAGGGTTTTGGTAGCACAGCCAGGGTTTTGGTAGCACAGCCAGGGTTTTGGTAGCACAGCCAGGGTTTTGGTAGCACAGCCAGGGTTTTGGGTAGCACAGCCAGGGTTTTGGTAGCACAGCCAGGGTTTTGGTAGCACAGCCAGGTGTTTGGTAGCACAGCCAGGTTTTTGGTAGCACAGCCAGGTTTTTGGTAGCACAGCCAGGGTTTTGGTAGCACAGCCAGGGTTTGGCAGGCGCTCACTAAATAACGGCAATATTATGAACGAGGCATATGCTGCATGAGTCACGTGCATGTCCAAAATTAATTTACGATCATCAACTGTGTTCTATAGTTTGATAGCAATTC
>JACEEZ010001662.1:172500-175000 GCA_016584305.1 Chionoecetes opilio
ACTACTACTACTACTACACTACTACTACTACTATTACTTCTACTACTACTACTATACTACAACTACTACTACTACTACTACTACTACTACTACTACTATACTTCTACTGACACTACACTATTACTTCTACTACTACTACTGCACTACTACTACTACTACTACTACTACTACTACTACTCACTACTACTATAACTACTACTCACTACTACTACTACATACTACTACTACTACTACACTACTACTACTACACTATTACTACTGCTACTACTACTACTACTACTACTGCTAACTACTACTACTATACTACTACTACTATTACTACTATACTCACTACTACTACTATTACTACTACTACATACTACTACTACTACTACTAACTACTACTACTACTACTATACTACCATACTACTACTACTAACTACTACTACACTACTACTGCGACTATACTACTACTACTACTACTACTACTACTACTATCCACATTACTACGCACTACTACTACTACTACTACTACTGCTACTACTCTACTACTAACTATACTACTACTACTACTATACTACTACCACTACTATACAACAACAACAACACACACTACACTACTACTCACAACAAATACACGTACAGCTACTACGTACTATACATTACAGATGCGAACATCACACACACTACACATACACAGCGACACACACACTACACAGCACAGTACACAGAGAACTACACACTATGACAATCACACAAACAGACAGACACACAACACACGACGACAACACAACACACGACTGTATCAGCACTACCTACACTACGGAAGAAGACACAGAAGGACACACACACACACACATACACAGACAAACAGACACACACAGACAGAGACAGACACACACACACACACACACACACACGGACAGACAGACACACACACACACACACAGACAGAGATACACAGACAGACACACACACACAGTTAACATGCAAACTAAGAATCTTGAACTATGTAAACAATAACACTACGAGGGAGAGAGAGAGAGAAGGAGAGCGTGGTTAGGCTTGATGTCATTGCCCGCGCTCACTTTTGGCGGGAAGGAAAGACGACTCGCACCCTCTCTCTCTCTCTTTCTCCCCCTTCCTACCCACGTGACCTGTAGTAGGGGGGAGAGGAGGGGGGGAGGGGGTCACGCACACCTCATAGCCTTCCTCCTATTGGTCGAGCGCCAGACTCTGTACGCTGATTGGCTGACGCGGCTAGAGGTTGTGTCACTGCTACCAACCGAACCAAATATTTACCCTGTGTTTTACCCTTATATCTCTATATTTAAGGGGTTTCAGGGTGTTTTAAGGGTTAGGGATTGTAGTTTAAGTCTGTATGGTTGATTTGAGTGGTCGTTCGGGTAGTTGTGGTTGTGTTTTGTGGGTCTAAATCGTTGTTATGTAGGTGTAGGTCCGAGTGTATTGAATTCTTGCCTGTGACGTCACGCACACACACGTACACACACACACTCGCAGACGTAAACATCGCCGACAAACTAGTCCCTGTCTAGCCTATACCTTCCTAGCAAAACACTAGAAATAACACTAGTTAGCTAACACATTACAACTAAAACCACGTATTTTAGTGTTGTTTCTAAGTGTTACTGATAGTTTGGTATTGTTAGAAGCTATTAGGGGAGTTAGAGACTGACATAGTGGCGGAGGAATACATAGGAACTGCCAGGCTAGGATACAGACTTTAGTTACTCACAAACAACCGTAGTGAGTGGACATATGTAACCTGTGGTGTGTGTGGTGTGTGGTTACAACCGTGCTCACTATATAACGTAGTGACAGGACTTATCTGAACTGTGGTGTGTGTGGTGAAATCCTATATCGCGTATTGTGCATTTTATCGCGGTTATGGTGGATGTGCTATTGTGCCCTAAGCTGCCGCACCATATTAACTTGAACACCATGGCACCACAGTCTAACAGTGTGGCGCCCGTGTTAATCTCACACGAGAAACCCGGACCCAATCACACCACCTGTAAAATGTGTACCAAATGTTTAAACAATAATAATAATAATAATAGTAGTAGTAATCATAATAATAGCAGTCATCATCAGCATCAGAAGCAACTACCGCCCCCCACCCCCCCGTCTGCCACCCGCCCCCCTCCGCCCCCTCTCCCTCTTAATGCCAGAGGTAAGCTTTTAAAGGGACGGAAATTAGATAGGCCTGTTGTAATTTATTTCCCATGTTTTCCTAACCTATTTTTTGACAATTTTGGGTTAGTGTGTGTGTGTATGTGTGTGTGTGTGTATATGTGTGTGTGTGTGTGTGTGTGTGTGTGTGTGTGTGTGTGTGTGTGTGTGTGTGTTTAGGGAGGTTGTGGCTTTAAATGGGTTAGGCCTATGTCCGTGTGTACGTGTGTGTGTGTGTAGGCTGTGTACGTGTGTGTGTTTGTGTAGGCTGTGTACGTGTGTGTGTAGGCTGTGTACGTGTGTGTGTGTAGGCTGTGTACGTGTGTGT
>JACEEZ010001662.1:180000-182500 GCA_016584305.1 Chionoecetes opilio
CTACTACTACTACTACTACACTACTACTACTACTACTACTACTACTACTACTATTCCTACTACTACTATTCCTACTACTACTACTACTACTACTATTCCTACTACTACTACTACTACTATTCCTATTCCTATTCCTACTACTACTACTACTACTACTATTCCTACTACTACTACTACTACTACTACTACTACTATTCCTATTCCTACTACTACTACTACTACTATTCCTACTACTACTACTTCTACTACTATTCCTACTACTACTACTACTACTACTACTACTACTACTACTACTACTACTACTACTACTACTACACCCCTCCTCCTATTACTACTACCACCACTACCACTCACCACCCACTACCACACACCACCTACCACTACCACCACTAACACCCTTCCCACCACTACCACTTACCACACCACTTTATGCACTTTTTTTTTACCACTTTTTAGATTTCTTAAAGATTTTCCAAGATTTTTTTCAAGATTTTTTTTTAAACTTATTTTTCGATAGTTTTACTTTCGACTTTTTTTTATTTATTATTATTATTATTATTATTATTATTTTTTTATTATTTTTTTTTTTTTACCCACCACTCACCCCCTTGTCTCCCCCGTGGCTCCCCCAGGTGGCCGCGCCCTGGACGAGACTTACCGGGTGGGCGCCGTGCTGGGCAAGGGCGGGTTCGGCACGGTGTACTGCGGGTGGCGGGTACGTGACCAGCTGCCCGTCGCCATCAAGCAAGTGGCCAAGGCTAAGATTACTGCCTGGGAAATGGTGAGTGTGTATGTGTGTACGTGTGTGTGTGTGTGTCTGTGTCTGTCTGTGTGTGTGTGTCTGTCTGTGTGTCTGGCTGGCTGTCTGTCTGTCTGTCTGTGTCTGTCTGTCTAATTGGCCAAGGCTAAGATTACTGCCTGGGAAATGGTGAGTGTGTGTGTGTCTGTCTGTGTGTGTGTCTGGCTGGCTGGCTGTCTGTCTGTGTATGTCTGTCTGTCTGTCTGTCTTAAGTGGCCAAGGCTAAGATTACTGCCTGGGAAATGGTGAGTGTGTGTGTGTGTGTCTATCTATCTGTCTGTATGTGTGTGTCTGGCTGGCTGGCTGTCTGTGTGTCTGTCTGTCTGTCTTAAGTGGCCAAGGCTACGATTACTGCCTGGGAAATGGTGAGTGTGTATGTCTGTACGTGTGTGTGTCTGTCTGTCTTAAGTGGCCAAGGCTAAGATTACTGCCTGGGAAATGGTGAGTGTGTATGTGTGTGTGTCTGTCTGTCTCTATCTGTCTGTGTATGTGGCTATGTGTCTGTCTGTCTTAAGTGGCCAAGGCTAAGATTACTGCTTGGGAAATGGTGAGTGTGTATGTGTGTGTGTGTCTGTCTGTGTATGTGGCTATGTGTCTGTCTGTCTTAAGTGGCCAAGGCTAAGATTACTGCTTGGGAAATGGTGAGTGTGTATGTCTGTATGTGTGTGTGTTGTGTACGTCTGTGTGTGTGTCTGTCTGTATGTGTGTCTGGCTGGCTGTGTCTGTGTATGCCTGTCTGTCTGTATGTGTGTGTCTGTCTGTCTGTCTGTCTTAAGTGGCCAAGGCTAAGATTACTGCCTGGGAAATGGTGTGTGTGTGTACATCTGTATCTGTCTGTCTGTCTACCTGTCTTTCTGTCTGTGTCTTCTGTGTGTCCGTGTTAAGATTGCCTGGGAAATGGTGAGTGTGTGTGTGTGTGTGTTTGTACGTCTGTCTGTGTGTCTGGGGTTTGTTGTGTGGGGTGTGTGTTTAGTTAAGGGGGGGGGAGGGTGTGTGTGTGTCAAGCAAGGGATTTAAAGCAAGGCCAAGGCTAGGATTACTGCTTGGGAAATGGTGAGTGTGTGTGTGTCTATCTATCTGTCTGTGTGTGTGTCTATCTGTCTGTCTGTCTGTGTGTGTGTGTGTGTGTCTCTGTCTGTCTGTTTGTCTGTCTGTCTGTCTGTCTGTCTGTCTAAGTGGCCAAGGCTAAGATTACTGCCTGGGAAATGGTGAGTGTGTGTGTGTTTGTACGTCTGTCTGTCTGTCTGTCTGTCTGTCTAAGTGGCCAAGGCTAAGATTACTGCCTGGGAAATGGTGAGTGTGTGTGTGTTTGTACGTCTGTCTGTCTGTCTGTCTGTGTGTCTAGTGGCCAAGGCTAAGATTACTGCCTGGGAAATGGTGAGTGTGTGGGGTGTTTGTACGTCTGTCTGTCTGTCTGTCTGTCTGTCTAAGTGGCCAAGGCTAAGATTACTGCCTGGGAAATGGTGAGTGTGTGTGTGTTTGTACGTCTGTCTGTCTGTCTGTCTGTGTGTCTAAGTGGCCAAGGCTAAGATTACTGCCTGGGAAATGGTGAGTGTGTGTGTGTTTGTACGTCTGTCTGTCTGTCTGTCTGGATTTGTTTGGGGGTCTTTGAAGTGTGTTTGTTTTGGGGTATGGTGTCTGTCTGGGGTTGCTGTTATATATGTGTGTGTGCGTCCGTATGTCTGTGTGTGTGTGCGTCCG
>JACEEZ010001662.1:187500-207500 GCA_016584305.1 Chionoecetes opilio
TGTTTTCATTGCGACTTTTTTTTTATGTAAACAAATTTAAATAATAAAGAAACTAGAAATTTATGAATGGCAACTAGGAGAGAGAGAGAGGGGGAGAGTGTAATGCCCTCTTAGAATGGGAGAGAGAGAGAGCGAGAGAGTTTAGTTACGTATGGTAAGGTTTCTTCGTCTGGTGTCTGGAATCTCTCTCTCTCTCTCTCTCTCTCTCTCTCTCTCTCTCTCTCTCTCTCTCTCTCTCCTCTCTCTCTTCCCTGGTTCAATATTTTATCACTTGTATTAAAGAGAGAGTTGTGATCTATATGAATTTCCCTCTCTCTCTCTTCTCTCTCTCTCTCTCTCTCTCCTCTCTCTCTCTCTTCTCCTCTCTCTCTCTCTCTCTCTCTCTCTCTCTCTCTCTCTAATCCTTTCTCTCTTTTGGTCTCATTCTAAGAAGGAGGGGTTTTACCGCAACTCTTAACATTCCTGCAGTTTTTCTCTCTCTCTCTTTCTTCCTCTCTTCTCTCCTCTCTCCTCCTCCTCCTCTCTCCCCCTTCAAGTAACGGGCCAATCTCTTACTCTTTTCTCTATCCTCCTTTTTCCTTCCTCCTTATTCTCCTCCTCCTCCTTTCTCCTCCTCTCCTCCTTCCTCTCCTCTTCTTCTCCTCTCCTCCTCCTCTCCTCCTCCTCCCCTTCTCCTATGTTCCTCCTCCTCCTCTTCTCCTCCTCTACCATCCTCCTCCTCCTCCTCTCCTCCTCCTCCCCTTTTAATCCTCCTCCTCCTCCTCCCTCCTCCTCAGTCTCCTCCCTCCTCCTCCCCCTCCTCCTCTCTCATCCTCCTCCTCCTCCTCCTCCTCCTCCTCCTCCTCCTCCTCCTCCTCCTCCTCCTCCTCCTCCTCCCTCCCTCCTATCCTCCTCCTCCTCCTTCCTCCTCTCCTCCTCTCTTCCTCCTCCTCCTCCTTCCTCCTCCTCCTCCTCCTACCTCTTCCCTCCTCCTCCTTCCTCCTCCTCCTCTTCCTCCTCTCCTCCTCCTCCTCCTCCCCCCCTTTTTCTTCTTCTTCTTCTTCCACATTCCTTTAAAGAGAGAGAGAGAGATGGAGATAAAAACTTGGGGGATGGTTAGTGACCTTTGGTGGACATTCTCCCCTCTCTCTCTCTCTTCTCTCTCTCTCTCTCTCTCTCCTCTCTCTCTCTCGCCTCTTCTCTCTCTCTCTCCCCTCTCTCTCTCTCTCTTCTCTCCTCTCTCTCTCTCTATTATAGTTAACACAAGTTTATTTATTTACTACAACCTCACCCCCTCTCTCTCTTCTCTCTCTCTCTCTCTCTCTCTCTCTCCCCTCTCTCTCTCTTCTCTCTCTCTCTCTCTCTCTCTCTCTCTCTCCTCTCTCTCTCTCTCTCTCTCTCTCTCTCTTTTTATAGTTAACATACTCTAGCTTATTTATTTTCTAACCTAACCTAACCTAACTACCCCCATCGTTTCATTATTAGTATTAACCTAATCTAACCTAACCTACTTTATTTACTAAGACACATATAACTACTACTATTATTATTATGAACCTAACCTGACCTAACGTAACCTAACCCTCTCCCGCTCTCTTTCTCCCGGCAGGTCAGCGGCAGGAGAGTCCCGCGAGAGGTGGCATTGCTCTTAAGGGTGTCACAAGTCTCCCACGTGGTAAAGCTGCTGGACTGGCTTGAACGGGACGACTCCTTCCTGCTAGTGTTCGAGAGGCCCGACCCATGCCAGGACCTCTTCGACTACATCACGGAGAGGAAGATTATACCCGAGCCAGAAGCCAGGGTGTTGTTTCGACAGGTGAGAGAGAGAGAGAGAGGGAGGGTGTGTGGGTGTGTGGGGGGGATGTGGGTGTGGGGGGGGGGTGTTAGAGAGAGAGAGGGTGTGTGTGTGGTGTGTGGGGGGGGGGGGATGTGGGTGTGGGGGGGGGGTGTTAGAGAGAGAGAGAGGAAGAGTGTGTTTGTGAGTGGAGAGAGAGAGAGGTGTGTTTTTGTGTGTAGAGAAAGAGAGAAAGAGAGAGAGAGAGGAAAAGTGTGTTTGTGAGTGGATAGAGAGAGAGAAGTGTGTTTTTGTGTGTAGAGAAAGAGAGAGAGAGGTGTGTCTAGAGAGAGAGAGAGAGAGGGGGTGTATGTTTGTATCTAGAGAGAGAGAATATGTGTGTTTATATCTAGAGAGAATGTGAGAGAGGGTTTGTGTGTGTCTAGAGAGAGAGAGAGTGTATGTTTACATCTATGTAGAGAGAGAGGGGTGTGTATGTGTATCTAGAAAGAGAGAGAGAGAGAGGAGGTGTGTGTGTTTGTATCTAGAGAGAGAGAGGGTGTGTGTGTGTGTATCGAGAGAGAGAGAGAGGGTGTGTGTTTGTATCTAGAAAGAGGAGTAGAGAGAGAGAGAGAGGGTTTGTGTGTGTAGAGAGAGAGGAAGGTATGTTTATATCTATGCAGAGAGAGAGAGGAGGGGAGGTGTATGTGTGTATCTAGAAAGAGAGAGAGAGGGAGGGTTTGTGTTTATCTAGAAAGAGAGAGAGAGGGTTTGTGTTTGTATCTAGAGAGAGAGAGTGTATTTAGAGAGAGAGAGAGTGTGTTTATATCTAGAGAGAATGTGAGAGAGAGAGAGAGGGAGTGTTTTTTTGTATTTTGTGTGTGTGTGTGTGTGGTGTGTGTACCAACGCCCTCCATTCATTCATGCATTGAGAGAGAGAGAGAGAGAGATGAATACAAATGAAGATATATATATAAATAGACGAATCTTTTATGCATGCAAGAAAGACGAGAATGTGATCTGTATATCTTTCTATCAATTTCTTATAGCACTCTCTCTCTCTCTCTCTCTCTCTCTCTCTCTCTCTCTCTCTCTCTCTCTCTCTCTCTCTATCTATCTATCTATCTATCTATCTATCTATCGTATCATTATTTTGTCATAACACTCTATCTATCTATCTATCAAACTAGCTATATCTAACTTAACAACACTTACATATCTAACATCCACCCTGTCTCTCCTGTCTCCGTATCTCTTCCTAACACTCTATCTAACTTATCTAACTATTTTACTAACCATAACTAATTTCTAACACCCTATCTCTTTCTGTCTGTCTATCTGTCTTCCTAACACCCTATCTAACTATCTAACTATAACTAATTTCTAACACCTTATCTCTCCTTCTGTCTGTCTATCTTCTTCCTAACACCCTATCTAACTATCTAACTAACCATAACTAATTTCTAACACCCTATCTCTCCTTCTGTCTGTCTATCTGTCTTCCTAACACCCTATCTAACAACTAACACCTTCCCTATCTCTCATGTCTGTCTATCTGTCTTCCTAACACCCTATCTAACAACTAACACCTTCCCTATCTCTCAAGTCTGTCTATCTGTCTTCCTAACACCCTATCTAACTAATTTCTAACACCCTATCTCTTCTCTCCCCACAGGTTGTCAACATCGTAAGAGAATGCCACAGTGCAGGCGTCATTCACAGAGACATCAAGGACGAAAACCTACTCGTCACTTACGACTCCAAGGGCCGACCCAACACTTAAACTCATCGACTTTGGCTCGGGCGCTCTCCTGTCTGACAAATCGTACACAGACTTTGACGGAACTCGCGTGTACTCGCCTCCTGAGTGGATACGACACAACCAATATGAAGGGGTACCAGCCACTGTATGGTCGCTTGGTATCTTACTCTATGATATGGTATGTGGCGATATACCCTTTGAACATGATGACAGATTATGATTGGGCGGGTATCCTTTAGACAAGATGTCGGGTTAGACGTGCAGCAGCTAGTACGGTGGTGTTTAAGAATGCGACCCTCTGAGAGACCGTCGCTGGATAGTCTTCTACAACACCCGTGGTTAAGAAATGGTAGTGGTAGTAGTAGTGGTGGTGATGGTAGTAGTAGTGATAAGTGTTCTACTACTACTGCGTCGACCCATGAGTCACTTTGATGTTGGCCCCATTCTTTAGAGGCGCTGTGAAATTATCCCCATTAAACAACCCATTTTTCGTTAGTTACCCATTTTTATAACCCACTATTTTAATTAGTACCCCCCATAAACACCTTTTTAGCCCCCATTAAAACCCATAAACCCCCCCCCCCCCCTTTTATGTAAGTACCCCCCATAAACCCATTTTTTTAAGTACCCCCATTACTCATTTTCTGTAACCCATATCTCATTTTCTTTATACAACCCATTACCCCCCAGTTTTTTTTTAAGTACCCCCATTTTTTTGTCAAGTACCCCATTTTTTTTGTAAAGTACCCCCAATTTTTTGTTTAAGTACCCCCATTTTTTTTGTTAAGTACCCCATTTTTTTTGTTAAGTACCCCATTTTTTTTGTTAAGTACCCCCATTTTTTGGTTAAGTACCCCATTTTTTTTGTTAAGTACCCCCATTTTTTTGTAAGTACTCCCAATTTTTTTTGTCAAGTACCCCCATTTTTTTGTTAGTACCCATTTTGTCAAGTACCCCCATTTTTTTGTAAGTACCCCCATTTTCTGTCCCCATGACTCATTTTTTTTGCCAACCCATTACATACCCCATTTTTTTGTAAGTACCCCATTTCCCAGTTTTTATAATTATTTAATTTAGCCCCCCCATAAACCCTTTTTTGTAGCCCCCATTAACCCCCCCCCCCCATTTATTGTAAGTACCCCATTTTACCCATTAATTAATTATAAGCCCTCCTTACCACATTTTATTCAGTCCCCATAAACCCATTGTTTGCCCCCCATAAACCCATTGTTTGCCCCCTATAAACCCATTTCTTTGGATATAAAGTCATTTTTTCCCCCATAAAAAAAAAATTTGCCCCCCATAAATTTTTTTTGCCCCCCCCTAGCTAATTTTCCATTTTTTAGCCCCCATAATATTTTTTTTTTTTATCTCCCATTAAACTCCCTTAACTAATATAAACCCATTTCTTAGCCCCCCCATTCCCCATTTATTAAAGCCCCCCCATACCACAAAATACTCTAAATTTTTTTTTTTTTTGTATTTGGATTTATTAATTTATTAATTTATTGGGATTGGTTGATTTTTTTATTCCTTCCCTATTTTGTTTCTTCTTCTCTCCTCCTCCTCCTCTCCTCTCTTCCTCCTCTTCCTCTTCTTTCTCTCCTCTCTCTCCTCCTCCCCCTCCCTCCCTCCTCCCTCCTCCCCCTTCCTCCTCCTCCTCCTCCTCCCCCCCCTCCCCCTCCCTCCTCCCCCTCCTCCCCTCCTCCTCCTCTCTCTCCTCCTCCTCCTCCTCTTCCTCTTCCTCCTCCTCCTCCTCCTCCTCACTCCTCCTCTCCTCCTCCTTCCTCCTCCTCCTCCTCCTCCTTCCTCTCCCTCCTCCTCCTCCTCCTCCTCCTCCTCCCTCATTTTCAAAAAAGGTTCTTTCAATACGTTCGAAGTAAGAAAAACGTCAAAACAAGTATTGGGCCACTGAAAGATAATAATAATATCTTGGTAAATGATAATAAGAGTATGGCGTTCGTACTCAATGAATACTTTAATGCGGTATTTATTAAAGAAGACGAAACTCCATTACCAGAACCAGTAAACATGTATGCAGGACTCGAAAGTGATAGACTGGTAATAGGAGAGATAACAGTAGACGAAATATCAAAGTATTTGCTGAAACTTGACCCAGCAAAATTACTTCGCGGATGTCACAGTCAACTTTCGCTCCCATTAAAGATTCTCAATAAATCGCTAATGGACAAAAATGTTCCTAGTATGTGGAAATTAGCTAATGTTTCACCGATATTCAAGGAAGGGAGTAAGAGCCTCGCAAGTAATTATCGCCCAATTAGTCTAACGTCCGTGATTGTTAAACTATTTGAGAAAATATTGCGGGATAAAATAGTGTCTTTTCTCGATGAAAATAACTCTATCCCTTACAACTACTACTACTACTACTACTACTACTACTACTACTACTACTACTACTACCTACTACTACTACTACTACCACTACTACCACCACCACCCCTACTACTACTACCACCCCTACTACTACTATTACCCCTTCCACTACTACTACTACTACTACCACTACCACCCCTACTACTACTACTATTACTACCCCTACTACTACTACTACTCCTACCACCACCCTTACTACTACTCCTACTACTACCACTACTACTACTACTACTACCACTACCCCTTCCACTACTACTCCTACTACTACTACTACTACTACCCCTTCCACTACTTACTACTACTACTACTACTACTACTACTACTACTACTACTATTACTACCCCTACTACTACTACTACTACTACTACCACCACCCTTACTACTACTCCTACTACTACCACTACTACTACTACTACTACCACTACCCCTTCCACTACTACTCCTACTACTACTACTACTACCCCTTCCACTACTACTACTACTACTACCCCTTCCACTACTACTACTACTACTACTACTCCTACTACTACTACTACTACCCCTTCCACTACTACTACTACTACTACTACTACCCCTTCCACTACTACCACTACTACTACTACTACTACTACTACTACTACTACTACCACTACCACTACTACCACCACCACCCCTACTACTACTACCACCCCTACTACTACTATTACCCCTTCCACTACTACTACTACCACTACCACCCCTACTACTACTACTACTACTACTACTCCTACCACCACCACCCCTACTACTACTACTACTACCACCACCACCCCTACTACTACTACTACTACCACCCTTACTACTACCCCTTCCACTACTACTACTACTACTACCCAATCTAGAAAAAATATCAGCCAACCCAACTTGACATTTTACTATATGTTAATCAATATTTATTTCTCATTTTTTTTACTATTTTTGGTGCTCTACGTACATGTGTGTGTGTGTGTGTACGTGTGTGTGTACATAAATGTGTACATAGTCCCCGCGTTGTACAGACAGACAGTCAGTCGTTGCTCAAATATGTACATCTATAGCTAGTCCCCATGTACGTTTGTGTGCGTTTTTATGTGTACATAGCCCCCCCCCCCGTCTCCATTACCCCGCCTGCCATGTACGTAATTGGCTAGGTGGAAAATATACACATGTACGTTTTTCTGATCTCATTTTGTGTGTGTGTGTGTGTGTACGTGTGTGTCTGTATGTAAGTTTGTGCTAGGTATTTTGTACTGTGTATGTATGTGTGTGTGTGTGTGTGTGTGTGTTTGTTTTCCCTATGTAACTGATGCAATATTTCCCTTTACCCTGTGTGTGTGTACGTGTACGTGTGTGTGTGTGTTCCGTGTGCACATACAAGCGTGTACACAGAAAGTCATGTACGTAAACATTTTTTCTGTTTGTAAACTTTTTGATGTCCTAAAGAGGAAAAAAAAGTTTGATGTCCTAAAGAGACAGAGAAAGTTTGATGTCCTAAAGAGAAAGTTTGATGTCCTAAAGAGAAAGTTTGATGTCCTAAAGAGAGAAAGTTTGATGTCCTAAAGAGAGAAAGTTTGATGTCCTAAAGAGAGAAAGTTTGATGTCCTAAAGAGAGAAAGTTTGATGTCCTAAAGAGAAAGTTTGATGTCCTAAAGAGAAAGTGATGTCCTAATGAGAGAAAGTTTGATGTCCTAATGAGAGAAAGTGATGTCCTAATGAGAGAAAATTTGATGTCCTAATGAGAGAAAGTTTGATGTCCTAATGAGAGAAAGTGATGTCCTAATGAGAGAAAGTTTGATGTCCTAATGAGAGAAAGTTTGATGTCCTAAAGAGAGAAAGTTTGATGTCCTAAAGAGAGAAAGTTTGATGTCCTAAAGAGAGAAAGTTTGATGTCCTAATGAGAGAAAGTTTGATGTCCTAAAGAGAGAAAGTTTGATGTCCTAATGTGAGAAAGTGATGTCCTAATGAGAGAAAGTTTGATGTCCTAAAGAGAGAAAGTTTGATGTCCTAAAGAGAGAAAGTTTGATGTCCTAAAGAGAGAAAGTTTGATGTCCTAAAGAGAGAAAGTTTGATGTCCTAAAGAGAGAAAGTTTGATGTCCTAAAGAGACAGAGAGAAAGTTTGATGTCCTAAAGAGAGAAAGTTTGATGTCCTAAAGAGAGAAAGTTTGATGTCTTAAAGAGAGAAAGAACGTTTGATGTCTGAAAGAGAAAGTTTGATGTCCTAAAGAGAGAGAAAGTTTGATGTCCTAAAGAGAAAGTGATGTCCTAATGAGAGAAAGTTTGATGTCCTAATGAGAGAAAGTGATGTCCTAATGAGAGAAAATTTGATGTCCTAATGAGAGAAAGTTTGATGTCCTAATGTGAGAAAGTGATGTCCTAATGAGAGAAAGTTTGATGTCCTAATGAGAGAAAGTTTGATGTCCTAATGAGAGAAAGTTTGATGTCCTAATGAGAGAAAGTGATGTCCTAATGAGAGAAAGTTTGATGTCCTAATGAGAGAAAGTTTGATGTCCTAATGAGAGAAAGTTTGATGTCCTAATGTGAGAAAGTGATGTCCTAATGAGAGAAAGTTTGATGTCCTAAAGAGAGAAAGTTTGATGTCCTAAAGAGAGAAAGTTTGATGTCCTAATGAGAGAAAGTTTGATGTCCTAAAGAGAAAGTTTGATGTCCTAAAGAGAGAAATTTGATGTCCTAATGAGAGAAAGTGATGTCCTAATGAGAGAAAGTTTGATGTCCTAATGTGAGAAAGTTTGATGTCCTAATGAGAGAAAGTTTGATGTCCTAATGAGAAAAAATTTGATGTCCTAATGAGAGAAAGTTTGATGTCCTAAAGAGAAAAAGTTTGATGTCCTAAAGAGAGAAAGTTTGATGTCTTAAAGAGAGAAAGAACGTTTGATGTCTGAAAGAGAAAGTTTGATGTCCTAAAGAGAGAGAAAGTTTGATATCCTAAAGAGAGAAAGAAAAAGTTTGATGTCCTAAAGAGAGAAAGTTTGATATCCTAAAGAGAGAAAGAGAAAGTTTGATGTCCTAAAGAGAAAAAAGTTTGATGTCTTAAAGAGGAAAAGTTTGATGTCCTAAAAAGAAATTTGAAAAAAAGTTTGATGTCCTAAAGAGAAAGTTTGATCCCCTAAAGAGAAAAAAAGTTTATTTCCTAAAGAGAAAGTTTGATGTCCTAAAGAGAGAAAGTTTAATATTAGTATAAGTAATTAATTTATTTATCGATATATTTAATTTTTATTTATATGTAAGCGTGTACATTTTTGGAAATTTTTGAATATTTTTAATGTATACACAATTTATTTATTTCGTATTTATTAATCAACACTTTTTATATTTATTTTTTATTTTCTTCTGTTGTTGTACGTGTTGTGTGAATGATTGTAATGTGTGTAGTGTATATAGATTTATGAGTGAAACTATTACTTAAAGTCTAATTTTGTTTACGTTTTGGTGAAATTCTGTTTACTTAAAGTCTACGTGTCTGTAAGGTATATGCCTGTGTTTACCTGATAATAAGGGTTTAACCCTATATGGTCTATGTGGTTTACCTGATAATAGGGTTAACTATGCCTGTGTTTACCTGATATTAGGGTGAACTATGCCTGTGTTTACCTGATATAGGGTGAACTATGCCTGTGTTTACCTGATAATAGGGTTAACTATGCCTGTGTTTACCTGATATTAGGGTGAACTATGCCTGTGTTTACCTGATAATTGGGTTAACTATGCCTGTGTTTACCTGATATTATGGTTAACTATGCCTGTGTTTACCAGATGAAAGGGTTAACTATGCCTGTGTTTACCTGATAATAGGGTTAACTATGATAAAATACAGCTGACATTAAGAAGAAGCGTAGTATTCCCTTCTCCTGGCATCAAATATCAAGCAGTAAGCAGCAAGGGGGCAACATTTTCACCTCGTTAAGAAAAACAGACTCTAGGTTTCTGCTAACATGTGTACAGCTATTTTCTAAGCCAAACATCTAACCCTCTTTCGAAATAAATTAAAATAGTAATTAAAACATACTATTAAAAACATGAAATTTCTTCGAGACAACTCCCCCAAAAATGTAAATTCTAATGATAGTACTGATGATGATGATGATATTAATGATAATTGAATGTGTAGTGATGTCATAAATGTTTATATTCTTAAAAAATAACAAAAAATGATCTATAAAAATATTGGACATTAAATTATTATTACTATTATTATGGTTATACAAATAGGCATTATTATTATTATTGGTATTATAATTGTGTGTAATTAGGGAAATATTCGGCAGTGTAATTTGTATAAAAAGCTAATTATAATACTAATGTAAAGGAGTGTGTGTGTGTGTGTGTATGTATGTGTGTGTGTGTTCTCCTATAAGAGCTGGAGTTTAGCTATCCATATTATTTTTGTAAGTAAATAAAGGAAAAGATGGAAATATGATAGTTTATTTAAATCCTTGATAGTTATAAGTGAGTGAATATTACGAACTACTACACTAACTACCACTAATAATCTAAATACTCTTAATAAATATTTCTCTAACTACTATTAATAACTACTAGTAATCTAACTATACTACTAATAACTTCTAGTAATCTAACTATACTACTAATAACTTCTAGTAATCTAACTATACTAATAATAACTTCTAGTAATCTAACTATACTACTAATAACTTCTAGTAATCTAACTATACTAATAATAACTTCTAGTAATCTAACTATACTAACTAATAATTCTAGTAATCTACTATACTATAATAACTTCTATAATCATATACTATATAACTCTAATAATTAACTACTCTACTAATAATCGACTATACTTTAACTACCTCTATATCTAACTACTAATAATTAACTACCTCTAATAACTACTAATAATTAACTACCTCTAATAACTACTAATAATTAACTACCTCTAATAACTTCTAATAATCTAACTACTAATAATAACTTCTAATAATCTAACTACTACTAATAACTTCTAATAATCTAACTACTACTAATAACTTCTAATAATCTAACTACTAAATACTTCTAACTAATAATAACTCTAATAACTTCTAAATCTACTAATAATAACTTCTAATAATATAACTACTACTAATAACTTCTAATAATATAACTACTAATAATAACTTCTAATAATATAACTACTAATAATAACTTCTAATAATATAACTACTACTAATAACTTCTAATAATCTAACTACTAATAATAACTTCTAATAATATAACTACTAATAATAACTTCTAATAATATAACTACTACTAATAACTTCTAATAATCTAACTACTAATAATAACTTCTAATAATATAACTACTAATAATAACTTCTAATAATCTAACTACTAATAATAACTTCTAATAATATAACTACTAATAATAACTTCTAATTATCTAACTACTAATAATAACTTCTAATAATCTAACTACTAATAATAACTTCTAATAATATAACTACTACAAATAACTTCTAATAATCTAACTACTTCTAATAATCTACCTACTAATAATAACTTCTAATAATCTAACTACTAATAATAACTTCTAATTATCTAACTACTAATAATAACTTCTAATAATCTAACTACTAATAATAACTTCTAATAATATAACTACTACAAATAACTTCTAATAATCTAACTACTTCTAATAATCTAACTACTAATAATAACTTCTAATAATCTAACTACTACAAATAACTTCTAATAATCTAACTACTAATAATAACTTCTAATAATATAACTACTAATAATAACTTCTAATAATATAACTACTACAAATAACTTCTAATAATATAACTACTAATAATAACTTCTAATAATATAACTACTAATAATAACTTCTAATTATCTAACTACTAATAATAACTACTAATAATCTAACTACTAATAATAACTTCTAATAATCTAACTACTAATAATAACTTCTAATAATATAACTACTAATAATAACTACTAATAATATAACTACTAATAATAACTACTAATAATCTAACTACTAATAATAACTTCTAATAATCTAACTACTACTAATAACTTCTAATAATATAACTACTAATAATAACTTCTAATAATATAACTACTACAAATAACTTCTAATAATCTAACTACTAATAATAACTTCTAATAATATAACTACTAATAATAACTTCTAATTATCTAACTACTAATAATAACTACTAATAATCTAACTACTAATAATAACTACTAATAATCTAACTACTAATAATAACTTCTAATAATATAACTACTAATAATAACTTCTAATAATCTAACTACTAATAATAACTTCTAATAATCTAACTACTACTAATAACTTCTAATAATCTAACTACTAATAATAACTTCTAATAATATAACTACTAATAATAACTTCTAATAATATAACTACTAATAATAACTTCTAATAATCTAACTACTAATAATAACTTCTAATAATCTAACTACTAATAATAACTTCTAATAATCTAACTACTAATAATAACTTCTAATAATATAACTACTAATAATAACTTCTAATAATCTAACTACTAATAATAACTTCTAATAATCTAACTACTAATAAACTTCTATAATACTACTCAAAACTCTATAAAATAATATAACTTTAACTAACTAACTACTTCTAATAATCTAACTACTAATAATAACTTCTAATAATCTAACTACTACAAATAACTTCTAATAATCTAACTACTAATAATAACTTCTAATAATATAACTACTAATAATAACTTCTAATAATATAACTACTACAAATAACTTCTAATAATCTAACTACTAATAATAACTTCTAATAATCTAACTACTACAAATAACTTCTAATAATCTAACTACTAATAATAACTTCTAATAATCTAACTACTACAAATAACTTCTAATAATATAACTACTAATAATAACTTCTAATAATATAACTACTAATAATAACTTCTAATAATTTAACTACTACAAATAACTTCTAATAATCTAACTACTAATAATAACTTCTAATAATATAACTACTAATAATAACTTCTAATAATCTAACTACTAATAATAACTTCTAATAATATAACTAATAATAATAACTTCTAATAATCTAACTACTACAAATAACTTCTAATAATATAACTACTACAAATAACTTCTAATAATATAACTACTACAAATAACTTCTAATAATTTAACTACTACAAATAACTTCTAATAATCTAACTACTAATAATAACTTCTAATAATCTAACTACTACAAATAACTTCTAATAATCTAACTACTAATAATAACTTCTAATAATCTAACTACTACAAATAACTTCTAATAATCTAACTACTACAAATAACTTCTAATAACTATCTAAATAATTAATAATAACAATATACTCTAATAATCTAACTACTAATAATAACTTCTAATAATCTAACTAATAATAATAACTTCTAATAATCTAACTACTAATAATAACTTCTAATAATCTAACTAATAATAATAACTTCTAATAATCTAACTACTAATAACTAGTAATATAATCTACTAGTACTACTAAATTGTATCTACTATTACTACTTAAAGAGAAAGAAAGAATACCTACAGATATAAAGAAGATTGCTACTAAAGAGAGAAAGAACGCTAAGAGAGAGAGAGAGAGAGAAAAGAGAGTAGAGAGACTGGCTTTCCCACTTAAGAGAAAAAATGAATAATGATGGCTAGGAAGGCCTTAATAGATCTATGGAGCCGTCAATATCAGTTGTAGGCCTAGTGGTTCTATAGGCCTGTTTCCCTTTAATATTGACTGCGTTATTGAGGCCTAGAGAAAGAGAGAGAGGACTTGGCTACCTAAAAGAGAGAGAGAGAGAGAGAGAACTTGGCTACCTAAAAGAGAGAGAGAGAACTTGGCTACCTAAAGAAGAGAAGACTGCTACCTAAAAGAGAGAGAGAGAGAACTTGGCTACCTAAAAGAGAGAGAGAGAACTTGGCTACCTAAAAGAAAGAGAGAGAGAACTTGGCTACCTAAAAGAAAGAGAGAGAACTTGGCTACCTAAAAGAGAGAGAGAGAGAGAACTTGGCTACCTAAAAGAGAGAGAGAGAGAACTTGGCTACCTAAAAGAAAGAGAGAGAGAGAACTTGGCTACCTAAAAGAGAGAGAGAGAGAACTTGGCTACCTAAAAGAGAGAGAGAGAGAACTTGGCTACCTAAAGAAAGAGAGAGAGAGAACTTGGCTACCTAAGAAAGAGAGAGAGAGAAACTTGGCTACCTAAAAGAGAGAGAGAGAGAGACTTGGCTACCTAAAAGAGAGAGAGAGAACTTGGCTACCTAAAAGAAAGAGAGAGAGAGAACTTGGCTACCTAAAAGAGAGAGAGAGAGAACTTGGCTACCTAAAAGAAGAGAGAGAGAGAACTTGGCTACCTAAAAGAGAGAGAGAGAACTGCTACCTAAAAGAGAGAGAGAGAACTTGGCTACCTAAAAGAAGAGAGAGAGAACTTGGCTACCTAAAAGAAGAGAGAGAGAACTTGGCTACCTAAAAGAAAGAGAGAGAGAACTTGGCTACCTAAAAGAAAGAGAGAGAGAGGACTTGGCTACCTAAAAGAGAGAGAGAGAGAACTTGGCTACCTAAAAGAAGAGAGAGAGAGAACTTGGCTACCTAAAAGAGAGAGAGAGAGACTTGGCTACCTAAAAGAGAGAGAGAGAGAACTTGGCTACCTAAAAGAAGAGAGAGAGAACTTGGCTACCTAAAAGAGAGAGAGAGAGACTTGGCTACCTAAAGAGAGAGAGAGAGAACTTGGCTACCTAAAAGAGAGAGAGAGAACTTGGCTACCTAAAAGAAAGAGAGAGAACTGGCTCCTAAAAGAGAGAGAGAACTTGGCTACCTAAAAGAGAGAGAGAGAGAACTTGGCTACCTAAAAGAAAGAGAGAGAGAACTTGGCTACCTAAAAGAGAGAGAGAGAGAGAAACTTGGCTACCTAAAAGAAGAGAGAGAGAGAACTTGGCTACCTAAAAGAGAGAGAACTTGGCTACCTAAAGAAGAGAAGAGAACTTGGCTACCTAAAAGAAGAGAGAGAGAACTTGGCTACCTAAAAGAAAGAGAGAGAGAACTTGGCTACCTAAAAGAAAGAGAGAGAGAGACTTGGCTACCTAAAAGAGAGAGAGAGAGAGAACTTGGCTACCTAAAAGAAAGAGAGAGAGAGAGAACTTGGCTACCTAAAGAGAGAGAGAAGAACTTGGCTACCTAAAAGAAGAGAGAGAGAACTTGGCTACCTAAAGAAGAGAGAGAGAGACTTGGCTACCTAAAAGAGAGAGAGAACTTGGCTACCTAAAAGAGAGAGAGGACTTGGCTACCTAAAAGAAGAGAGAGAACTTGGCTACCTAAAAGAGAGAGAGAGAGAACTTGGCTACCTAAAAGAGAGAGAGAGAGGACTTGGCTACCTAAAAGAAAGAGAGAGAGAGAACTTGGCTACCTAAAAGAGAGAGAGAGAGAACTTGGCTACCTAAAAGAAAGAGAGAGAGAGAACTTGGCTACCTAAAAGAGAGAAGAGACTGCCCAAGAAGAGAGAACTTGGCTACCTAAAAGAAAGAGAGAGAGAGAACTTGGCTACCTAAAAGAGAGAGAGAGAGACTTGGCTACCTAAAAGAAAGAGAGAGAGAACTTGGCTACCTAAAAGAAAGAGAGAACTTGGCTACCTAAAAGAAGAGAGAGAGAACTTGGCTACCTAAAAGAAGAGAGAACTTGGCTACCTAAAAGAAAGAGAAGAGAGAACTTGGCTACCTAAAAGAAGAGAGAGAGAGAACTTGGCTACCTAAAAGAGAGAAGAGAGAACTTGGCTACCTAAAAGAAGAGAGAGAGAGAAACTTGGCTACCTAAAAGAAAGAGAGAGAGAGAGAACTTGGCTACCAAAAGAAGAGAAGTAGAGAATGATAAAGAGAGAGAGAGAGAACTTGGCTACCTAAAAGAGAGAGAGAGAGAGAACTTGGCTACCTAAAAGAGAGAGAGAGAGGAACTTGGCTACTAAAAAGAGAGAGAGAGAACTTGGCTACCTAAAAGAGAGAGAGAGAGGACTTGGCTACCTAAAAGAAGAGAGAGAGAACTTGGCTACCTAAAGGAAGAGAGAGAATGTATAAGAGAGAGAGAGAGAGAACTTGGCTACAAAAAGAGAGATGGATTGTACCTGAAAAGAGAGAGAACTTGCTACTAAAGAGAGAGAGAATTGTATAAAAAAGGAGAGCTTGGCACCTAAGGGAAAATTCTACCTAAAAAAAAAAGAGAACTTGCTACAAAGAAAAAAAAAACTGCTACTAAAGAATGAGAAGAAGAACTAGCTACTAAACAAGAAGATTCTATCCAAAAAAAGAAGAGAATGTATAAAAGAGAAGAGAGAGGACTTCACTTAAGATTAAGACGGATAGAATGTACCTACGAAATGAGAGAAAGAAGGAACTTAGGTATAAAGAGAAGAGAATGAGTAACTTGGTATAAAAGAGAGTAGATGTACTAAAGAAGAGATTTGAACGGGCTCTAAAAGGAAGAGAAGAACTTGCTACCTAAGAAGAGAGAGAGAGAAGAAACAATGGTCAAAAATGATATTTATGGGAATTTTATAAAAAATGTTGCTACGTAATAAGAGGTAGGACTGGCTTACAAACAAAAGGAAAAACGTACCAAGAGTGAAAGAGGGAGAGAGAAAACAGGTACTAAAAGTAGAGGAGAGGAACTTGCTCTAAGGGATAGTAACTTTTCTCCTAAATTGGGGGATGTAATTGTACGTAATGAGTTGGATAATAAGATTCACCAAAAAAGAGAGGCCTATGTTTTTCTGGTGTGTTTGATGTTTTGGAATAAATGAAACGTTCTCCAAAGTAACAAGAAGGAATTTTTTGTTTCTTTTTAGGTAGGAAAGGTAGTAAGGTTAGGAGTTAGTTAGGTTAGGTAGGTAGTTGGTATAGTAAAAGAGAGAGAGGATTGGTTACTAAAGAGTAGGTAAGGTAACTCTCCTAAAAGGTAGGTAGTTAGGTCATTGGGAAAAAAAAAAAAAAAAAAAAAAAAAAAATTGCGACAGAAACGGTTAGCAGATTCATTCAAAACACATCAAAACACACCAGAAAAACATAAGGCGCATCAGAAAATCGTTGGTTGGGTGAAACTGTAAATTGACCGTGTTGTTTTTCTTGTCTAGTGTTGGTCTTGAGTAATGTTGTATTAAAGACGGAACAGATATCATAGAAAATATCAGAAAAATATTTATTTATTTATTTATGTGATGAAAAAAGTTTCGTTGACGAGAAATGAAAAGATATTATCCCAGATGAAGGTAATAATGGAGGAGAGTTTCGCGGTAGTTTTCAGAGACACCGACTATTTTTTCTTGGCCTACAATAGGTGCTTGTTCTAATGGAGATAGTTTTATTTTGCGCAAACCCATTAAAAAAAAAAAATGAAAGAAAAAAAATGAAACCTAACCTAAACTTACAGGTTTTAATGAAACCTAAAAGACCCAGATACAGTGTTTTTAATGGAAACGGTACCATAAAATTCGGATTTAATTTTTTTTTTTTTTTATGGGTTTGCGCAAAATAAAAATATCTCCATTAGAACAAGCACCTGTTGTAGGCCAAGAAAAAATAGTTGTTGTCTCTGAAAACGAACGTGAAATTCTCCTCCATTATAACTAAGATAAACACTGAACTCACTTTGGTGGACGAAACAATTTTTTTCTGGTGTGTTTTGAATGAGTCTGCTAACCGTCTCTGTCGCAATATTTTTATTTTTTTATTTTTTTAGGTAGATAAAGGTTAGGTACTAGTTTTTTTTTTTTTTTTTTTTTTAAAGTTAGGTAAAGGTTAGGTTAGGTTAGGTATGGGTTAGGTTAGGTATAGGTAAAGGTTAGGTATAGGTTCTTTATTTTATTTTTTGTCATTTATGAAAAAAAAAAAAAAAAAAAAAAAAAAAAAAATTGCGACAGAAACGGTTAGCAGATTCGGTCAATTTATAGTTTCACCCAACCAACGATTTTCTGATGCGCCTTATGTTTTTCTGGTGTGTTTTTTTGATGTGTTTTGAATGAATCTGCTAACCGTTTCTGTCGCAAATTTTTTTTTTTTTTTTTTTTTTTTTTAAATTTTTTTTTAGGTAGATAAAGGTTAGTTTTTTTGTTTTGTTTTTTAGTTAGGTAAATAGTTTCGTTTAGGTTAGGTTAGGTTAGGTTAGGTATGGGATAGGTTAGGTAAAAGTAATATAACCTCTCTCTATAAAGGTTAGGTTAGGTTTAGGTTCTTTTTTTTTTTTTTTTTGGGTCATTTGTGCAAAAAAAAAAAAAAAAAAAAAAAAAAAAATTGCGACACAAACGGTTAGCAGATTCATTACACATCAAAACACACCAGAAAAACGTAAGGCGCATCAGAAAATCGTTGGTTGGGTGAAACTGTAAATTGACCATGTTTTTCTTGTCTAGTGTTGGTCTTGAGTAATGTTGTGTGAAAGACGGAACAGATATCATAGAAAATATCAGAAACAAATACTTTCTTGGTTTGTGTGATGAAAAAAGTTTCGTTGACGAGAAATGAAAAGGTATTATTCCAGATGAACACCGAACTCCCTTTGGTGGACGAAACGACTTTTTTCTGGTGTGTTTTGATGTGTTTTGAATGAATCTGCTAACCGTTTCTGTCGCAATTTTTTTTTTTTTTTTTTTTTTTTTTTTTTAGGTAGACAAAGAAAGGTTACTAGTTTTTTTTTTTTTTTTTTTTATTTTTTTAAAGTTAGGTAAAGGTTAGGTTAGGTTAGGTTAGGTTAGGTTAGGTTAGGTATGGGTTAGGATAGGTTAGGTTAGGTATAGATTAGGTATAGGTTAGGTTAGGTTAGGTTAGGTTAGGTTAGGTTAGGTTAGGTATGGGTTAGATTAGGTTAGGTTAGGTTAGGTTAGGTATGGGTTAGGTTAGGTATGGCTTAGGTTAGGTTAGGTTAGGTTAGGTTAGGTTAAGTTAGGTTAGGTTAGGTATGGGTTAGGTTAGGTATAGGTAAAGGTTAGGTATAGGTTCTTTAATTTTTTTTTTTTATCATTTCTGAAAAAAAAAAAAAAAAAAAAAAAAAATTGCGACAGAAACGGTTAGCAGATTAATTCAAAACACATCAAAACACACCAGAAAAAAATAGTTTCGTCCACCAAAGTGAGTTCGGTGTTCATCTGGATATTTACCCATGAAAAAAAATATCACTTCAATTTCTGCTCCTGAATAATACGATACTTTTTTTTTGCTATTTTTCCTAAATTTCTTTTTTTTCTTTTTCCTTTTGAGTTATTATTGTTACGGGTACAAGTGCAGTTTAACCCCTTGAGGCCCAGAACGTAATTTCCATTGTAATTTGGGTACCATTAGACGATTTGTAGTGACTATAAGCAATATGTAATAGCTATGACCTCTTTAGTATCCTTGTCCACTAACTAATTTGGTATATATAGTTAATTTTCGTAATTTTATGGCTAACAACAGACAATTTTATATAGCCAAGGAAAGATCTGGGCGTGAAGGGGTTAAAACACAACACGCTTGGTGGTTGTGAGTCACCTGAACGTTGCCTTCTCATCATAGGCAGTATTTCTAACCCCACAACAGTCACACCACATGGTAAATAACACAAGGGGTGGGGGTGGGTGGGGGGGGGGGCAAAGGCAACCCCCCCCGTGCGAGGTTAGGTTAGTTAACTAGTAGGGGGGCAAAGGCAAACCCCCCCGTGCGAGGTTAGGTTAGTTAACTAGTAGGGGGGCAAAGGCAAACCCCCCCCGTGTGAGGTTAGGTTAGTTAACTAGTAGGGGGCCTGGGGGGGGCTAAAACTTGATATCAGCCCCCCCATTTAGGTTGGGAAAGTATGAGTCAATAGGGAGTATTGGTTGAAACTGCATATTGACCTTATTTTTAGTATTATTGGTAAAATTTCGTTATTGGGGATTCACCGATTTCGAGGCCGAAACGTAGATTTCTTGAATAGTTTTGATGTGTTTTAAATGAATCTGGCAGTCGTTTTTGTGGGAAATCAATGTTTGTTTACCGGAGGCCGCCCCGCCCCTCCCGGCCCGCCCCGCAGACCTTGCTCCACTTCGCACTGCCGTAGTATTGATAA
>JACEEZ010001662.1:220000-230000 GCA_016584305.1 Chionoecetes opilio
AAAATATATAATGTGCTGAGTGTTAAGGTTGTGATTCAGGGTAATTTACGTGTATTAGATATTTCATGACACATTTCTATCTAAGTTTTGTCAAGTGGATGTTAAGTCATTGAGCATAAATTAATAATAAAAAAAAAAAAGTCTTGGAAGTGTAAACGTCTCAATTTGAAGAAAAAAATCCACGTAAATAGATTGCGAGTAGAATAATAAAAAAAATACAGTAAGATAATAAAACATTTGAAGCTAATGATTTGTTAATGTTTGAATTTAACTATAAAGAATTGTAGTTTGAAGTTAATGTTTGAATAGAAAGAAATTTGCTAGATAAACAGCTATGAGTTGCCATCACAGTTTCCCAATCCCTGCAATCATAAAAGTGAATGTAACACACTGTCCATTCCCTCCCCCAGGTCACTAGGCGCACACGTGACCTCACTTCTTAGCCCGCCTGACCTCATTACAAGCGAGGAAAGGAAATACCTAAATTATTTGAACGAGAAACATTTACCCTTCCACTCTTACTTTCTATCTTCCTATTTCCTTCCTATTTTCCTTTCAAATTTTAATCTAGTTTCCTATTTTCCTTTCAAATTTAATCTAGTGTCCTATTTTCCTTTCAATTTTAATCCAGTTTCCTATTTTCCTTCCTATTTTAATCTAGTGTCCTATTTTCCTTTCAATTTTAATCCAGTTTCCTATTATATTTTCTATTTTAATCTAGTGTCCTATTTTCCTTCCTATTTTAATCTAGTTTCCTATTTTCCTTCCAATTTTAATCTAGTTTCCTATTTTCCTTTCAATTTTAATCTAGTTTCCTATTTTCCTTCCTATTTTAATTCAGTTTCCTATTTTCCTTTCAATTTTAATCCAATTTCCTATTATCTTTCCTATTTTAATCTAGTGTCCTATTCCTTCCTATTTTAATCTAGTGTCTATTTTCCTTCCTATTTTAATCTAGTGTCCTATTTTCCTTCCTATTTTAATCTAGTGTCCTATTCCTTCCTATTTTAATCTAGTGTCCTATTCCTTCCTATTTTAATCTAGTGTCCTATTCCTTCCTATTTTAATCTAGTGTCCTATTCCTTCTATTTTAATCTAGTGTTCCTATTCTTCCTATTTATCTAGTGTCCTATTCTCTATTTTAATCAGTGTCCTATTCCTTCTATTTTAATCTAGTGTCCTATTCCTTCTATTATCTAGTGTCCTATTCCTTCCTATTTTAATCTAGTGTCCTATTCCTTCCTATTTTAATCTAGTGTCCTATTCCTTCCTATTTTAATCTAGTGTCCTATTCCTTCCTATTTTAATCTAGTGTCCTATTCCTTCCTATTTTAATCTAGTGTCCTATTTCCTTCCTATTTTAATCTAGTGTCCTATTCCTTCCTATTTTAATCTAGTGTCCTATTCCTTCCTATTTTAATCTAGTTTCCTCTCCATCCCAATACCGTCACTTCATTCTTCTCGCCCAGACACGAAACAGCACTTAAACACCACATGCTTTGCTTTATAAGTTTATAACAACATTCTTCCTAATAAACCTTTAACAAACCTTACTAATATTACTTTAAACACCACACACTTCACCCAAACACCGTCACCCGAACACCTTCACCCTTGACTTCCTTTAGCACCCTACATTTCACCCTCCTCCTCACCCTTTTACTCCCTTAATCACCCTGCAAATCCTAAAACTGTTCTATCCTTTCCACATTACCACCCTGCAAATCCTAAACTGTTTCCTATCCTATCCATATTATCACCCTGCAAATCCGAAAAGTGTTCTCTAGACCCTATCCTTTCCATAGTATCACACTGCCAATCCTTCTCTATCCTCTCCATATCATCACCCTTCAAATCCTAAAACTGTTCCCCACCCTTGCCATATTATCACCCTGCAAATCCTAAAACTGTTCCCTAGAGTCTAGACACTATCTCTCCATATTACCACCCTACAAATCCTAAAACTACCCTGCAAATCCTAAAACGGTTCCCTATCCTTGCCATATTATCACCTAAATCCTTCCTAAAACTGTTCAAATCCTAAAAATGTTCCCTATCCTCTGCACATTATCACTTAAATCCTTCCCAAAACTGTTCAAATCCTAAAGCGGTTCTCAATTTGTTTCCATATTATCACCTAAATCCTTCCTAAAACTGTTCAAATCCTAAAACGGCTCCCTATCCTTGCCATATTATCACCCTGCAAATCCTAAAACTGTCTATATTCTCTCCATATTACCACCCTGCAAATCCTAAAACTACCCTGCAGATCCTAAAACTGTTCCCTATCCTATCCATATTATCACCTAAATCCTTTCTAAAACTGTTCAAATCCTAAAGCGGTTCTCAAATATGTATACATCATCATCTAAATCCTTCCTAAAACTGTTCAAATCCTAAAACAGTTCCCTATCCTTGTCATATTATCACCCTGCAAATCCAAAAACTGTGTCCTATCCTTTTCATTTTCAACGACTCACTTTTGGATTAATATACTTTATATTTCTCCTTCAGTAACCTTTTATTTCTCCTCCCACTCCCCCCCTTCCCCTCCCTCCCTCCCCACGTGACCTCGATTCCCAAGTGCCGCAATGATGGCTTCTGAGGTGACCTTTCGTGGTGGTGATCGATGACCTCCCAAGTGGGCTAAATATATGACCTGTGTTGACCGCGTCCCCTGTGCCTCCTCCCGGCCCCCTCGAGTGAGTGAGAAACGGTGAATGGTCCCTACGGTGGTAAGGTCTCTCTCTCTCTCTCTCTCTCTCTCTCTCTCTCTCTCTCTCTCTCTCTCTCTCTCTCTCTCTCTCTCTCTCTCTCTCTCTCTCTCTCTCTCTCTCTCTCTCTCTCTCTCTCTCTCTCTCTCTCTCTCTTCTACCGTGAATGTGAATCATCTTCAATAACTTTTATGTTGTAAGTTTCGTTTTGCGACTTTTGAAAACTGAAATTTGTCTTTTTTGGCGATTTTGTTTCGAATTTTGTTTAAATCTTTTCCGATTTAAATTTATTTTTTATCTAAGTATTTTTGTGACTTTTTTATGGTCTTATTTTACGATTATTTTTTTTTTTTTATCTTAAGTATTTTTGTGACTTTTTTATGGTCTTATTTTACGTTTTATTTTTTTATTTTTATCTAAGTATTTTTGTGACTTTTTTATGGTCTAGTTTTACGATTACTATTATTTTTTTATCTAAGTATTTTTGTGACTTTTTTTATGGTCTTATTTTACGATTATTATTATTTTTTTATCTAAGTATTTTTGTGACTTTTTTTATGGTCTTGTTTTACGATTTTTTTTTCTCATTATCTTTTTCCAGTCCAAGAGTTTTTCTATAGAATATATATTTTTACGAGGCTCGCATTTTCATTTTTTTTACAAATTCGTCCGCTTGTAAATATCTCTCATCCTGCGTTTGAACATGAAGAAATAAAAAAAATATATATATAAAACCATGACAAGTATTGAATCTCATGTCCGTAAAAAACCCGGACGCGAAAAAACAAAACACATATTTTTCCGCCTTTTTTCCTTTTTTTTTATGAGGATTTTGAGTTTGCGAAAAGTTTGTTGTTCGAGAATGGACGAAACAGCCTCAGATTGTTGCTATATATCCGGTCGTGTGTTTCTTTTGTCTGAGAAATAAGGAAGAGAACAAGTGTGTGTGTGTGTGTGTGTGTGTGTGTGTGTGTGTGTGTGTGTGTGTGTGCGTGCGTGTGTGCGTGTGCGTGTGCGTGTGCGTGTGTGTGTGTGTGTGTGTGTGGGACAGTAGATGGCAAGAGGGAAGAGTTTTTAAAGTTGAGTTACGTACACTAGGTTACTATAAAGCTTCCCTCTCTATCTTCCTCCTCCTCCTCCTCCTCCTCCTCCTCCTCCTGACCACAACCACACCCTGCGTCAGCCACACCTTGCGTAACCCTCCTCCCCTCCCTCGCCTGACCACACCCATCTGCCGCTCACAACCACACTACTACCACACTAAGGAGTCATACGGGCCAACCACAACAACCACCACAACCACCACCACCACCACCACACCGTCCCACCACCACCACAATCACCACCACCACCGTCCTCTGAATTAATCTCGACTCATAGGATTTCATCATCTCTCTGCACTATAACGTATGAATACCTGATAAAACCACACACACACACACACACACACACACACACACAGGTAGGAGGATATAAACAAACAAACACAGACCATCTGAGTGCAAGACACACACACAACACAGACACACACACGTGGCAGCAATATTAAGGTACACATCACAACATGACTTCACCACCACTATCATCACCACACCACCACACCACAGCAACAATACCACCACATCACAACCACCACCATCGCTATTCAATCGACAGCGCTCCGTAAAAACACATTTTCTCATTTCAATTTTTATTGCAACATTTTACTATCCTGAAAAATGAATATTCTCTCTCTCTCTCTCTCTCTCTCTCTCTCTCTCTCTCTCTCTCTCTCTCTCTCTCTCTTTTCTCTCCTATAGCTTCCTCTTATTTTTATCTATTTGTTTATATGCCAATTTATCTGACGTTTTTTACCTCTCTCTCTCTCTCTCTCTCTCTCTCTCTCCTTCTCTCTCCTCTCTCTCTCTCTCTTCTCTCTCTCTCTCTCTCTCTCTCTCTCTCTCTCTCTCTCTCTCTCTCTCTCTCTCTCTCTCTCTCTCCCACGCACCCGCACACAAATGAAACAATGAACAAAAGAACTGCCGGGGCTTCTATAATATAAACAGAGGCAAAAGATTTCAACACTTTTCACAAATTTAACCAAAAGCTATTCAATCCCTTACGGCACATGACTTCCGGTCGAGGCAGCACCGTCAGGCACGCAGCATAAGAACATAAGAAAATAAGGAAGCTACAAGAGGCCGCGAGACCTACACGTGGTAGTTCCGGTTACTTAACACTACCTACATCCACCTTTCATCCCAATCTATGAATTTATCCAGCCTCCTTTTAAAGCTCTAATGACTCCTCTAACTACCTGACGACTGAGGCCATTCCAATCATTTACCACCCTATTTGTGAACCAGTTTATTCCCTATTTCTTTTTAAATCTACGTTTTACCAGGTTGAATCAGGAGGAGGCAGCCACAAGACACCAGCACCACGCCATCTCTACTTTCTATATAGTAATTATAACTTTATTCCCGGAGCTACGGTGGAAAACACACAAATAATGTTAGAAACTTTGATGAATGAGAACTTACCACATGCGGGAAATATTATAATAGTTTGTTACCAGCTATTTTTCCATCTAAATAAAAGAATAGGCTTTATTTTACTTCTGGAATTAATGTGCGTGTGTACCGAATAGAGCAAAAAAAATGGCATAGAAACTTTGTACAAATAAATCATTCGTAGGTTGAGGATGAAATACTCTAACAGGGCATTTTTTTCAGTGTGATTTTACCATAAAAAAAAAAATATAGTCTTTTACACGCCACAGTTTAAGAGCTAGCATTGAATGAAGCAAAAATAAAATGTTTGGTAACTCTGCAAAAAAAAAAAAAAAAAAAAAAAACTCGGCAAGGCAAATTATACAGTGTGAATTCAATGTGGTAATTCAAATATGTGGTTTGATGCGAGTTAGTGAGAGCTTTACAAAATATGTTTCAGTTTAATGTGGTATGTGGAATGTCTATATATATATTTTAAATCATGAATAAAATGAATAAATAAATAAAACACGCATGAAAAAAAATGTATGAATCAAAATAGCGTAAAACCGTAACAAAAAAAAAAAAAAAAAGTGGGTGGAAATTTTGAGCGAATATGTATAAAATGTAGCAACTTACTTTATGCGAAAAAAAGTATTGTAAAGTATTGTTTTATCCACCCTACACACCCACGTACTTAACAACCCATTCACACACACCCACACACATACACACACATACACACAAATTCACACACACACACACACACACACACACAACACACACACACACGAACACACAAATACAAACACGTCTTCATATCCTAATTATTTTTTTCACTCCCCTTTCTTATTTTCCTCCCTCTTCTCTTTTCCTCCTCCATTCTTCCTATTTCCTTCCTTTCACTTTCACTTTTTTTTTCATCTTTTCACTTTCTTCATTCCATGTTATTTATACATTTTTCCATCATACAACACACAGCAATCATACACTTCCCTCTCACTGTACAGGCACTATAGGCACTGAACAGGCACTATAGGCACTGAACAGGCACTATAGGCACTACCATACCACTATACAGGCACTACCATACACTGTACACTTCCCTCCCATGTCCATGCCTATAGCACTGCACACACATAGGCACTACCATACCACTATACAGGCACTCCATACACTGTACACTTCCCTCCCACTGTACAGGCACTATAGGCACTGTACAGGCACTATAGGCACTACCATACCACTATACAGGCACTACCATACCACTGTACACTTCCCTCCCACTGTACAGGCACTATAGGCACTGCACAGGCACCATAGGCACTACCATACCACTATACAGGCACTTTCCATACACTGTACACTTCCCTCCCACTGTAAGCACTATAGGAACTGTACAGGCACTATAGGCACTACCATACCACTATACAGGCACTTCCATTCCACTGTACACTTCCCTCCCACTGTACATGCACTATAGGCACTGTACAGGCACTATAGGCACTACCATACCACTATACAGGCACTTCCATACCACTGTACACTTCCCTCCCACTGTACATGCACTATAGGCACTGTACAGGCACTATAGGCCACTACCCATACCACTACCATACACTGGCACTTCCTACCACTGTACACTTCCATCCACTGTACATGCACTATAGGCACTGTACAGGCACTATAGGCACTACCATACCACTATACGGGCACTTCCATACCACTGTACACTTCCCTCCCACTGTACATGCACTATAGGCACTGTACAGGCACTATAGGCACTACCATACCACTATACAGGCACTTCCATACCACTGTACACTTCCCTCCCACTGTACATGCACTATAGGCACTGTACAGTCACTATAGGCACTACCATACCACTATACAGGCACTACCATACCACTGTACACTTCCCTCCCACTGTCCACTGTACATGCACGGCAGCAACGCATGGCTCTTCATGTGCCGACCACCTTGGCACTTCTGTCATGCACGCGTGACAGACCAAGGCAGCGAAATGTACGCACGTCTGACATGCACATCCACTCTGGCGTCATGAGCTATGCATGGACACACGACACACCACACACAGACACACACACACACACACACACACACACACACACACACGACGTGATATTATTACAATAGTGGCGCTAGGGAGTTTTTTTTTTCTCTCTCTCTCTCTCTCTCTCTCTCTCTCTCTCTCTCTCTCTCTCCTCTCTCTCACACACACACACACACGTATTATTATCTCTTAAAAACTATTTCCCTGTTCTCAGAAAATGAATGATAAAAAGCGTGTTTGTTATATTGTAGCTGCGAGGAAGAGGAAGAGAGGAGGAGGAGGAGGAGGAGGAGGAGGAGGAGGAGGAGGAGGAGGAGGAGAGGAGAAGAGTACGGCGACGATGAGGAGGAGGAGGAGGAAAAGTACGTTGACGATGAGGAGGAGGAGGAGGAAGAGGGAGGAGGAGGAGGAGGAGGAGGAGGAGGAGGAGGAACACAAAGGAACACAAAGGAAGAAGAAACAGATAAAATGTTAGTTCTTATCAGGATATTTGTGATTAACTTACTATCTGTTAAAAAAAGAGACATAGGTAACATAGTAAAGGCGAAGGCTCCTCCCCACCCGCCAATCCTTCCCTACGAGGCTGGCAGGACAGGAGAAAACCGTGCAACATAGAACAAAATATCTCGGCCAGAAAATAAAATAACAAAAGAAAGACGGATGAAAAATATGACCTACCCAAAAAAAAAAAAAAAAAAAAAAAAAAAAAAAAAAAAAAAAAAAAAAAAAAAAAAAAAAAAAAAATGAAAAAAAAAAATGAATGAAAAGAAAAATGACAATGAAAAATAAGACTAATGATAAAAAAATAAAAAAAAATAGAAAATAAAAAAAAAAAAAAAAAAAAGGTCTAATAGTCTACTAAGTAAAAAAAAATGTGAAACTAAATATATAAAGAAAAAAAAAATTGAGCGATCGTGCAAAAAAAAAGGTTAACGAGATGAAACTTCTAAAAAAACAAAAAAGTATACGGTGAAAACTAAGACTATATAAAAAAAATATATATTCATCTACAAAATTGCTGGCACACACACACACACACACACACACGAGTTCCTTCTACTGGAGATCGAAACTGTATGACTTAATTATATCCAAGAAAGATAAGCTAACCACTCTAAACATACCATAGAAATCTAACACACTATAACTACCAATAGAAATCTAAAATACTAACCACATAAAACTAACCACTACACACACCAATAAATCTAACACACTACTAACACTACCAATAGAAATCTGACACCTTAACACTATACCAAATAGAAATAAAGCACTACACACACTACCATAGAAAACACTACCACAATAGAAATCTAACACACTCACTAACACTAACCACAATAGAAATCTAACACACTACTAACACTACCAATAGAAATCTAACCACTACTAACACTACCAATAGAAATCTAACACACTACTAACACTACCAATAGAAATCTAACACACTCCTAACACTACCAATAGAAATCTAACACACTACTAACACTACCAATAGAAATCTAACACACTACTAACACTACCAATAGAAATCTAACACACTACTAACACTACCAATAGAAATCTAACACATACAACCAATAGAAATCTAACACACTACTAACACTACCAATAGAAATCTAACACACTACTAACACTACCAATAGAAATCTAACACACTACTAACACTACCAATAGAAATCTAACACACTACTAACACTACCAATAGAAATCTAACACACTACTAACACTACCAATAGAAATCTAACACACTACTAACACGACCAATAAAAATAATAACACTACTAACACTACCAATAGAAATCTAACACACTACTAACACTACCAATAGAAATCTAACACTACCAATAGAAATCTAACACACTACTAACACTAACAATAGAAACAACACTAATAATTACAATAGCTACATCTAATACAGTACTAACACTCATAATACAATAGCTCCTTCTAACACACTACTAACACTACCAATAGAAATAATAACACTAACATAACAGTCAGTAGGTAATGAGGTGACATGATTGCTTGCCGGAAGTGTCAGGTTTAGTCATAATCAATTAGGGATTTAATTACGCGAACCAACACAGTCAACGGTGATAATGGGAACAGTTGGGCTAAATGAGGTGGCGGTGAATGGGAGGGAGGTGGCGGTGAATGGGGGGGAAGGGGATGGGGGGGATGGTAGGGGGGCAGAGTTCATTTCGCTGGCAAAGATAGTGATGGGTGTTGGGTGTGTGTGTGTGTTGGGTGTGTGTGGGTGTTGGGGGTGTGTGTGTGTTGGGGGTGTGTGGAGGGGTGTTAGGGGTGTGTATGGGGTTATTAGAGGTGAGGGAAGGTATAGAGGAGGGGTGTGTCGGGGTAGGGTTGGGGTGTTGGAGGTGTGTGTGTGTGGGGAGGGAGGTTATTGGATGGGGGGGTGGGGGTATTGGATGGGGTGTTTGGGTAGGTATTGGAGGTGAGGTATGAGAGAGAGGAGGTGAATGGGGGTTTAGATGATTTAAGGAGATGGGTGAAGGGGGGTGAGGGGACTAATGAATGGAGGGAGGGAGGGGGTGAGGATGCGACGATCATTTAAAGAAGGGGGGATGGTATATAAATAGGTTTTGGGGGTGTGGTGGGGTTTATTGGAGGGGAATAGTGGCTTTAGAGAATACTTATTGAGAAGAGAAGGGGGAGGGGACTGCTGCATGGGGGGGGGGATGGGGTGAGGCTAGGGTGAAAATTAAAGAAGGGGA
>JACEEZ010001662.1:237500-245000 GCA_016584305.1 Chionoecetes opilio
TCCTTCTCATTGTCATTCTCCTCCTGTTTTCCTCTTCCTATTCTCCTTCTCATTGTCATTCTCCTCTGTTTTGGGTTCATTCTCCTTCTCATTGTCATTATCCTACCTGATTTCTCTTCCTATTTCCTCTCATTGTCATATCTACTCGTTTTTCATCTCCTATCTCCTTCTCATTGTCATTCTCTCTGGTTTCCTTCCTATTCTCCTTCATTGTCATTCTCTCCTGGTTCCCTTCCTATTCTCCTTCTCATTGTCATTCTCTCCTGTTTCTTCCTATTCTCCTTCATGGAATTCCCTGATTTATGCCTAATACTTCTCAGGTCAATTAAATGGGTGCTATAGAAGGCATAGCATGATTAGTCGCAAGGGTGTGTTTCCATCTCCTTCATGTCATCCCTATGTTTAAGCTTCTAGTACTCTTCATATCATCTCAGGTTCGATGAACTGATCGCGTACTCATTGGATATCCTCCTGTTTATTCCAATCTCTCTCATGTATTTCTGTTTCCTCGGAGCAATATCCGGTCATTGAAATTCTACTCCTGGTTTACTTCTCTAATCAATGTCATCTTCGGCCTCGTAAGAGAAGTCCGTATCATTGTCATCGTCCGTCCGTTTCCTTGCCTCTTCTCTCATTGTCATTCTCCCATGTTTTCCTCTTCCTATTCTCCTTCTCATTGTCATTCTCCTCCTGTTTTCCTCTTCCTATTGTCTTCCTATTCTCCTCCTCATTGTCATTCTCCTCCTGTTTTCCTCTTCCTATTCTCCTTCTCATTATAATTCTCCTCCTGTTTTCCTCTTCCTATTGTCTTCCTATTCTCCTTCTCATTATAATTCTCCTCCTGTTTTCCTCTTCCTATTGTCTTCCTATTATCCTCCTCATTGTCATTCTCCTCCTGTTTTCCTCTTCCTATTCTCCTTCTCATTATCATTCTCCTCCTGTTTTCCTCTTTTTTCTCTTCATTTTCTCCTTCTCATTATCATTCTCTTCCTATTTTCTTCCTATTCTCCTTCTCATCATCATTCTCCTCCTGTTTTCCTTTTCTTCTTCCTATTCTCCTTCTCCTCCTCATTCTCTTCCTGTTTTCCTCTCCCTTTTACTTCATATTTTAATTGTATATAAAAAAAATAGTCGAGATTTCGTTGGCTGGGCATTGCTCTATTTCTTCTCATCTCTACCACATTAACTTTACTTCAAATTGAACTAAACAAATAATCGGTTGTTGATACCTCAATATTATAAACAGAGGTAGCATGTACGAGGCCGAGATAATGCACTATTAACGCTGTTAGAACACGAAAGATAACGAGGAGAGGAGGGGAGGCGGAGAGAAAGGGAGAGAGAGAGAGAGAGAGAGAGAGAAGAGAGAGAGAGAGGAGAGAGAGAGGAGAGAAGAGAGGAGAGAGGAGAGAGGAGAGAGAGAGAGAGAGAGGAGAATAAGGGAGGAAAAAGGGAGGAGAGAGATAATGGGAGGAGAAGAGGATAATAGGAAGAGGAAGATAGCGAAGGGGGGGGCGGCTCCCTACAGACCCACGATACAAGACATGAGGGACGGAGGAAAGAGAGAGAGAGAGAGCGAGCGAGAGAGAGAGAGAGCGAGAGAGAGAGAGCGAGGAGCGAGGAGGGGAGAGAGAGAGAGGAGGAGAGAGGAGAGAGGAGAGAGAGAGAGAGAGAGATGGAGAGACGAATCAAGGAAAAGAGATATAGAGAGCGTAGGGTAGGAATCAGAGAAAGGAGCAGAGAGATAAGGAGGAGTAAGAGAGAGAGAGGGGAGAGAGAGAGAGAGAGAGAGAGGTCGATGCTACAAACGTCGACGTAGACTTTTTCGGTGAGGAAGGAGATGACACCTATTTCCCTCAAAATAAAGGTCGAGTGAAGAATAGACAGACAGAAGACAAGGTAGAGGGAGGATAATTTAAGAAGAAGATATCGTAATTTTTTGAGTGCCCATAATTTCAAGAAGAAGATATCGTACTTTTAAGCCATAATTTCAAGATGATTTAATTTTTGAAGTGCCATAATTCAAAGAAGATATCCGTAATTTTAAGGTGCAGTGAAGTACATGAAGAACGTACATTTCAGACGGTCGATTTTAAGTCCAATATATTTTCAGAGATGCTCATTAATTTCCAAATTAATTTTGAGTGCCATTAATTTTCAAGAGGAAATTAAAATCGTAATTTTTTGAGTCAATTTTCAAGAAGAAGATATTGTAATTTTTTGAGTGCACATAATTTCAAGAAGATATCGTAATTTTTTGAGTGCCCATAATTTCAAGAAGAAGATATCGTAATTTTTCGAGTATTTTGAAGTGAATATCGTATTTGGAAACCAAATTTTGAGTGCACATAATTTCGAGAAGAAGAATCGTAATTTTTGTGCATATATTTCGGGGGAAGATCCGAAATTTTAGAGTGCACATAATTTCGAAGAAACCAAACTATTTGAGACAAATTGAGTGCACATAATTTCGAAAAGACGAATCGTAGTTTTTTTGAGTGCCCATTTTACATTTTCGAGAACGCATCATAGTTTTTGAGTCACAATTTGAGTGCACATAATTTCGAAAACACATGTAGTTTTATGAGTGCCCATAGTAAATTTTCGAGAACGCACATAATTGCGAGAAACAGTTTTTTTAGAGCCATTAATACATTTTCGAGAACGCATCGTAATTTTTTAGTGCCCATAATTTCGAGAAGAACGCATTTTTCATCCCGTCAGGAGGAGGGAGACGGGCGTGTGCGTTGACTATTAAAACTGCCGCCGCTGCTGGAGTGTTAGCGTGAGGGTGACGGGGCGGCGGTTATTACTCCCTGCTGCTGCATAGTGATAAGTAAGGAAGGGCAGCGCGTGTGTGGGGTTCGTCCAGGGAAAAAAGGGAAGAAAAAAAATAAAAGATGCGGAAATGGAAAAAATAAATTAGAAAAGCGAAATTGGAAAAAAAAAATAGATGTTAAAATAGAAGAAATCAAATAAGTGATGCAACAATGGAAAAAAAAAAAAAAGCGACAATGGAAAAAAATAAAAGATGCGGAAATGGAAAAATAAACTAGAGAAGCGAAATTGGAGAAAAAAAAAATAGTTGTTAAAATAGAAGAAATCAAATAAGTGATGCGACAATGGAAAAAAAAAAAAGCGAAAATGGAAAAAAATAAAAGATGCGGAAATGGAAAAAATAAATAAGAGAAGCGAAATTGGAAAAAAAAAATAGATGTTAGAATTTAAATCAAATAAGAGATGCCGACAATGAAAAAAAAAAAAACATGATGCGAAAATGGACAAAATTAATAAAACTGCGGCCTGTAGAAGAGGAGAGTAGGCCTATGAGGAACGGAATACTGTGAATAGAAATAAAATAAATAAAATCAGAAATACAAAATGATAAATCAATACAAATAAACACTACATTACTATAGAAAGTAGGTACGGTGTAATACGCGACTGTTACGAGTTTATTATTACACTATATAGGAATGTGAGTTATGTCCAGAGGAGTTTTTTATAAGATACTTTGTCATGATGTAAAATAAGAGTATAGGCTGTGTGGTTCAGACAGTATACAGTGAATACAATATTACATACCTTAGATACAACATAGAATTGTAGAAAAATGAAAGCCTTAGAAAATAAAGAAGGTCTCTTGAAAAAAAATGGAGTATTTATATAGTAATTAAAAAAATGGAGTATTTATATAGTAATTTTAAAAAATGTACAAACTGACGTACTTAACTTAACAGACCTGACTAAACCAACAACAACAAAACTGACGGGTACTTAACAGACCTGAAGAGAAAACAAAAAATAATAATAACCTGGTGTAGGCTACTTAACAGACCTGAAGAAAAAAAAAACCTGATGTGTACTTAACAGACCTGAAAAAAAATAAAAATACCTGATGTGTACTTAACAGACCTGAAGACAAAAAAAAAAAACCTGATTTGTACTTTTAACAGACTTGAACCCCCCCCAAAAAAAAAAAAAAAAAAATCCTGATCAACTTTCACTAAAACCGAACACATACTTTCTTCCAGTACAAAACCCGGACAAACAAGTGGTGAGGCTGCGTAATAATAGCGTGAGTACCGAAAACAAGGATAAATGCCGCCTTTTTCCTCGTCTGAGCAGCCTCTTTAGCCTCATTAAGTCGTTTACACCAAACTCTCGCGCTAATTGCTGGAGGAAATTGTCTCTGGAATCTTAAGTGGCTTTCTACAAACGGATATTATTAGATTTTTTTCGGACAACCTCGCATTTCCTGTTCCGAATTGCGGGTTTGCTGTGTGTGTGTGTGGTGTGGTGTGGTGTGTGTGTGTGTGTGTGTGTGTGTGTGTGTGTGTGTGTGTGTGTGTGTGTGTGTGTGTGTGTGTGTGTGTGTGTGTGTGTGTGTGTGTGTTCCCGTTAATCCCTGTTGTCCTTGTCCTGTTTTTATTGGTCTGTTTCTTCCCTTCTGTTGCTCAATGTTGTTTTTATGACCTCTTTGTGTGTCTATTGCGTTCCTCCCTGTCTCTCTGTTTGTTTGTTTGTGTGTATGTTTACGACACACACACACACACACACACACACACACAAACACACACACACACTCACACTCACACTCACACACATCTCCTAACTCCTCATTCTCTCATTTTTCCTATTTTTTAAAGTTGTTTACCTTTGTTCGTTCTGTTCGTTCATGTACCTCTTTTCTAATCTCTCTTCTCTCTCTCTCTCTCTTCCTCTTCTTTTCACTACCTCTCCTACCTCCCCTCTCTCTCTCTCTCTCTCTCTACTACGTTTATCCTATTATTCATCAAGACTTCCATTCTACCTTCCTTTCTTTCTTGGCATTGTCTCAACATAAAACATCTCAACTTTATTCTCTTCGTTAATCTCTCTCTCTCTCTTCTCTCTCTCTCTCTCTCTCTCTCTCTCTCTCTCTTTGTTCTTCAAGTATTAGTCTTCAAACTCTTACACAAACACCCAAAGTTTCATGTTTTCTTCCATTCTTATAATAAAAAGAATCTCTATTAATCTTGTGCAAGTCGCTTATTTTTTTCTTCTATCTGTGTTTTTTTTCTTCAGTAGCTTCGTCCACTCCTTCCCTTACATAAAATATTCATGTACAAAAAACTCGTCCCTCTCTCTCTCTCTCTCTCTCTCTCTCTCTCTCTCTCTCTCTTTCTCTCTCTTCTCTCTCTCTTCTCTTCATTACTTCTCTCTTCTCTCTTCATTCTCTCTCTCTCTCTCTCTCTCTCTCTCTCTCTCTCTCTCTCTCTCTCTCTCTCTCTCTCTCTCTCTCTCTCTCTCTCTCTCTTTGTGGCCTTGTTCTATCCTGGACATTATATCTTTTTTTAGCTCCAGATTCTTTACATTCCTTACTAATCACTCTATTGCCTTTTAAATTTACTTATTAAGTAATTATTATCATTTGCTTGTTATTTCGGTTGTTAAATACGTATCATTCTTCCTTGTTCGATTTTATATCACTATTTGTCCTTCATTAAATTAATTATACTTAGTTCATGATTTCTTCTCTTCCTATACTGACCTTGAAGTATTATATCATCATTGTCATCATCATTCATTAAGCATAATAACCGACACGTGTTTCAGCTGCCTTAACCACATTCATTACTGATCCTAATTATATTTTCAGTAATTTCTTCCTGTAGTTTTGTCATGCTTAGTTCCTACTTCTTCCTTTTCCTACTATAACCTTGAAGTATTATATTCATCATTGCTTTAAACCTAATAACCCACGTGTTTCAGCTTCCTTTACTACATTCATTACTTCACATCATTAGATTTTCAATAATTTCTTCGTATAATTTTGTCATGCTCAGTTCCTACTTCTTCCTTTTCCTACTATAACCTTGAAGTATTATATTCATCATTGCTTTAAACCTAATAACTCACGTGTTTCAGCTTCCTTTACTACACTCATTACTCATCGTTACTACATTCATTACTACATTCATTATTATTCATTACTATATTACATTCCCATCATACATTTCCAAATAATTCCTTCCTATATTTTTCTCATTTACAGATCATTTATAAGCTCGCATCTCAACACCTCATATTTTCATTTTTTTCTAACCTCATTTTCACTGAGATCATTAGACCTTCGTTGTCCTGTTCATTATTTAATTACTTCTCATTAATAATTACTTCTCGCATTAATTCATTACTTCTCATCATATAATATCTTCATACATATTTATTCTTCCACACATAATTTATTACCTCCAGTTTCAACACATTTTTTCATTTTTTCTTCAATCCTATAAATTATTCTTTCACACGTAATTTATTAGTTCAAATCTCAACACCTTTTTACCCTACCTCGTTTATACCCTCATTAGTCCCTTCCTGTCCTCGCCCCCAAGACCTCATTCACATACACGGCCTCTGTTAAGCCTAAAACGTCACCCTAGGTCTACCGAGCTTCCTGGTTTGGTATTGTGTCCTCACTGAATACTCGCGCCTAACCTCTACTTCCTTGGTTTGGCCTCGCAGTAGAAAGTTTTGAGCTCCGACGACCGTGGAAAATAATGTATGGTGGTGGTGATGGGGGTGATAGTGGTGGTGTGGTGGTAGTGGTGGTGATAGTGGTGTGGTAGTGGTGGTGGTGGTGATGGTGGTGGTGAACGGAAACGCCTGAGTATCAGTCTATTCCAGCCGTAACGGGGGTTTTAAAAGTATATTATTGATTCTTTAGTATTTCTTCGCTTGTCTTCGTGGGATTATTGCATTGAGAGAGAGAGAGAGAGAGAGAGAGAGAGAGAGAGAGAGAGAGAGAGAGAGAGGAGAGAGAGAGAGAGAGAGAGAGAGAGAGAGAGAGAGAGAGAGAGAGTCACATTCATTAATCATGTAACGCCACGCCTTCATGCACCAACACACACACACACACAAACACACACACACACACACATACACATACACATACACATCACACACACACACACACACACACACACACACATCACCACCACAATTATTACCACACTATCCCCATCCACCCTCACACCCACGCCCACCCTTCGCTTCCCACACATAAAAAACACTTAGCCACTTCAGCTCCCACGGCAAACGAGCTTCAAAAGTCAGTGTTTCTCATCACTCTGTACACCCAAGACAGCTCCTCTCCCACGCCTAATTTTTTTGTACGTTTGAGCCTATAACGCCAGTAGGCTTTATATTTTCTTTCCCAAGGCTTTTTTTTTTTTTTATAGGGCTCATGTGGTTGGCCTGAGGAGGAGAGAGAGAGAGAGAGAGAGAGAGAGAGAGAGAGAGAGAGAGAGAGAGAGAGAGAGGAGAGAGAGAGAGAGAGAGAGAGAGAGAGAGAGAGAGAGAGAGAGAGAGAGAGAGAGAGAGAGAGAGAGGAGAGAGAGACAGAGAGAGAGAGAGAGAGAGAGAGAGAGACAGAGAGAGAGAGAGAGAGAGAGAGAGAGAGAGAGAGAGGAGAGAGAGAGAGAGAGAGAGAGAGAGAGAGAGAGAGAAGAGAGAGAG